>CM030365.1:238426342-238621920 GCA_017893485.1 Hemerocallis citrina | reverse complement strand
TCCAAAATTTGGAAAAAAAAAAAAGAACAATAACCTGCTATAATTAAGAGACGCTGTAGAAAATTTTCAAATATAGGAGTCGAAAAATCATTTTGCGTCCTTTCTAAAAAAAAATCGAACACAAGACGATCTTGCATTTAATATATTAAAAAAAACATATCGGACGCAAGAAGAGATCAAATTTTTTTAAAAAAAATGTGTCGGACGCAAGATCATTTTGCGTCTGACCATATTTTTTTAAAAAATATGTTAAGAAATCCGACGCAATTTCATTTTGCGTGCGACAAAATTTAAACCCCCCCCCCCTCTTTTAACTTTCTATGGATCATAACCTATATGATTTTTCATGCATATAAAATTAATTTGAGATTGGTTTGATTTTTTTGATAAACGGATGAGATTGAATGAGTCTATAGAAATTGTTATGTATTCCAATGCGTACAATTTTTTTTTATTTTACAAGTGTTTTGGACTCTTTTTTTTTTTTTAATCAAAAGCTAAGATTCAAGATTAAAAAAATTATTCACCGTTTAATCAAATTTTGGATTTCAACGACTATAAAGAGAACTCAAATTTTCCATTTCTAAAACCCACATATTAAAATTTTCAGATGCTCTAACTGGGAGCATTTATGAGATTTCTCTCTGGATGTTCATTCAGCATAGAGTAATGCTTCAGCCATTACCAATTTCACTACTATTCTCTTCACTACCTTAGGTAGCATACTCCTATTGGAGAGTTTTCCCACCTATTCTATCTTCCTCTACCTATTGAAATGTGCCATCCAAAGTAGTGAAGAGAAATGTAGTGAAATTGGTAGTGAATGTAGCATTCCTCTCCAGGATATGGGCAAGTAGCCCAACTTATATCATCACACCGTTAGAGACAAATATCTAAATACACTTTTGTGAGGGGCTAATTAATAAACAAGAAATTATAGGGGGACTGGTATGTCAAAAATCCTAAAAAGAGTTGGACAGATGGCTAGTTTTCTTAGGAAAAATTGCATTTGGTGCTTGCTCATTCTAGAACAAAACATTGGGCAGTTTCCGTAAAATTGGTGTGCTATAAAGCCTAAGAGGATTGGGAGGAATAGAAGGGGGGTGGGTCCTTTTGCAGCCTTATCCACTTTACCCTATTCCCATGTTTTAAGGGATAATGAGGAATCTACACCTATCGATCAAATCCTTTTATATATTAATGACCAATTAATTCATTATATCATTCATGTTCCCTAAGAAAAAGCACTTTCTTATTTCCACACTCAAAACTCATCCATCCCTTGTTCTATATATTCTCACCAGAACTTTGTTTGCATCCAAATTACTAAAAAGACAAGCTCTACATTGAAGCCAAAGTGCATGGTTAATTGGAGGAATTGTACTATAGTTGAGAGTTATGGATGCAACTTTCATTTCACAAAGCAGGCATGGGATCATGGATGAAGAAGTAGGGCTTGATTCCTTGTTATCCTCATTTGAAATTGATTCTCCATCTTCTCCTTCTTCTTCTTCTTCTCCTTCTCCTTCTTCTTCTTCTTCAGAGTTTACAGAGGACACAGCTTCTTCTGGTTCTCCATCTTCTTGCTTCTCATCATCATCATGCAAAGGGCGCCCTCTTTTGGATATGGCTTCTCTCAAGCAGCAACTTCCTTTCAAGTAAGTTGATAGCATAGCATCAAGGACTCAAGCAGTTTGTAGGAAACCTTTTTTATTTTATGTAATTCATTTCATCTTATTAATGAAACATGGTGACCTTTACTCAAAAAGAATCAATTACTTTCCGCGCTGTGGAAACATAAACACATATATGTTGAGTTAAAACTTCTAATTCTCTACACGAATTCGAGAATTGATATTAATCAAAGTGTTTGTAATATTGATTGTAGGAGGGGGCTCTCAAAGTACTATGAAGGGCATTCACAGTCCTTCACATCCTTCTCAAATATAAAGTGCTTTGAAGATTTAGCCAAGCCTGAGAGACCACTTAAGAAACTCAAGTGTTCAAGGAGTTATGGAGGGGAGTTAAACCACCATAGATCATCTTCTTTATCGCTTTCTCTCAAGTGTTGCAACAAAAGAGGGTTTACAAAGAAGGTCTCAAACTCTTCAATATTGAATAAGCCCCCTCTTTATCCTCATAGACCTAGCAATATTGGAAATAATCAGGCACCCTTTTGGTTTGCATGAAGGAAGTTAGGGCTACAATATATAGAGAGATTCATCTAACTTTTTTTTATAATTTTTTTAATAAAATAAATTAGTGAGAAGAGATAAATGGATTTGTGGATGAGTTGTTGAGTTTAGTGTACAAATTAATGAGATTTTGTGTTTGTTTACTTAATTATCAATGGTTTGCGCGTACAAATGAATCACAACTCAAAACCCCCGTAAATTTGTAGTGCAATGGGAGGGCTTTCTTCATCCTTGACGTGGGTAAATAATCCAGTACAATCAGAGCCGCATGATCCCTTCAAAGTTTGATGATCTCCGATCATCAGGTCTGAGGACTCAATGGGCCTTCTGCTGCTTCAAGCCCACAGAAGAAGCTCAACCCAACACATTAGGGTTAGGGCTCCCACTTCTCTGCCTATAAATACCAGATCCCTTTCCCCTTTCTACAGGTAATTAAGGACTTTTTCTCACCTGAACCTTAGCTATTCTTTCTTCCAATGACTGAATAGATCGTCGGAAGGCCTGCCACCGAGATCTCTCCCGGTGTTTCTAAGCGATTTGCAGGTGTTCGGGGGTGGTCAGCTACCAGCAACAATTGCTCCGGACGAAATTTTCATCTCAGATCTAGATTTGTGGCTGAGATCTGTCTCAGAGCTATGGCTGAGATCTGTCCCAGACCTGTCTATTTCAATATAAATAATAAGAACTCATATCTGTTGCTCCCACCACTAAATCAGCAACATCACTCCTCTTAAATACGAGGTTCCAGATTCATTTCCTGTATGAAAGCAAAATTAATTAGAACTTTCGAATCAAAAGAACAAACAAGTGATGAAATAGATGGTAATTTCACCCTATGGTTTATCGAGGAAAATACCTATGATGAAATAGACGGTACTTTGGAGCAGTATCCACGCCCTATCATGACGCATCATGGGACAACCTGTGAATACTCTCACGCTGCCAATCCAATGGCCCTCATACTCAATGTTTTTCTCTTACTTTCATCACATCTTCACTATGTATCTAATCCTTAGTTTAATTGAATCATGAATAAAATCAAATCCTTAGAGTGTAGCACTCCCACCATGCCGATCTTATTCATTCATTTCACATGACCCAAATCTTGGTCTTCTCATTTCAAATATTATTTCCACATTTCTTTATTTGCCGGTATAAGGCTTGGCTATACCCTAATTCTCAATTTCAACTCATAATTACAATATCGAGATTTTCATACTCATAAGTTCTTTTCATGATTAATCACAATTCATATTTTCATAAGCATAGTATTCATGTATTCACATCTTTCATAACTCATCACAATCAATAAGTCAACTTCACGTGCAATTTATGCGTAAGAATAAATTTCAACTAGTAGTAATCCGTAATTCTTTTATTTTACAAATCTATTATTCTCATTTCAAAATCTTACTACAAGCACAAGTTATCAGTCCAATTAATTACACAAAATCATAACTTTCTAAAATTCTTCATTTCTAATTGTCATCTTTATAACTCACAAATCTCATTTATTTTCCTTTTATTTAAAAGACAAATCAAAATTTAAAAAGAAGTCCTTTATTGCAAAAAGCCCCAATTTCTTAATTGCACTTCATCAAAAGTTATACAAATTTTTCTCATAAAGTCCAAATAATTTGCAGTAATTAATTTCATATTTTTCCAAATTTTTAATCTATTTTTAAAAACTCAATTTAATTAAAATCCCATTAAAAAAAACATTTTTTTAAAAATCCAAACCCCAAACCGGATTTGAACCCACAACCAGCGGCCCAAAAGACAGCACACAAGACCAACGCGCCAAAGCCCCAAGGCAATATAACTAGGGGTTATAATCCCTAAGTATCGACTCTCGGCAAATCAGATTTTTAACAAAAAAATAAACGAAAAGCCTCAGTATCGAACTCGAGACCTCCCCTCTACTGTAGCAACCGAAAGCTCTACTAACCAGTTGGTCTAAGTGGCCATTTCGTTTTGAAAGTAATTAATTTGGGTTTTGATTTTGCTCTCTGTTCATAGCTATAATTCATGGAGTCTCAAAACAAAAATTGTCTCTTTTCTCCTCTTTTGAAAACAAAAATTTTCCAGAATTAAAATACACCCAAATCTACAGCAACCAGTATTTTTGTACGTATTTTTAACTCTTTCAAACATGCATTTTAGCCCTAGTTTGTATTCCATGTTCATAATTTCGACATTTGAGAACTAAAGCATAATTCTTCATGATTAAAGATAAGTTCCCACAAAAATCACTACATTATTGTTCTCTTGCTTATTGACAACTACTATGTTTTTAGAACACAAAATCATCTTTTCTAATGAATAAAACTTCTATCTTTATCCACTAATTTACACATGATGCATTCAATCATTTGTTTGCAAATACAATCTTTTTCATTTATTCTAACATTCATATGGCACATATAAAATGGAGAATTCTACTACAAAAATTAACAATTATCTCTTAGTAATCATTCCATCAATTTATCTCTAATATTACCACTCTACTATAATACTTTAATTAAACAAACATGGTTCCAATCTCTTACTAGTTAATTCACATAATTTCATTTAAAATATACCTAGCATGCATTCTAATATTAGAAGCAATGAGAAACACGCACCTCTTTGGAGAAAAACCAATTAAAAGCTCCTAGAGTCTCCTAGAATGCGAGAGAGTAGCCTTCTCCTCCTAGATTGTGATGCAAAAGTCCTCCTACTTGCTCTCTTGCCAAAACCGAGAGCTCTCTTGTGGATGGGATGGGCCGGCCTCCAAAGTTGGGACACACCAAAGAACACTCAAACTATATACTCTCTTATGTAATTCTCTCCTATATAAATTCTTTCTTTCAATAATTTCTTAGTGTAGAATACATGTAGGTGGGGGCCGGATGATGGATTGGAGGGCTAGGATTTCATTAGATGGTTAAAGATGGATGGCTAGGATAGGATGGGAAGTTGTAGCAACCACCCACAATCAAATAACTACCCATGCACACACACACCCACTCCCCATCTTCTCCATGCACAAACCGGCCACGCATAGGTGTGCAATGCACACTACGTGCATGCACGTGCCCCTTAGTACCCCCCTATTTGAAATTTGTGCAATTTTAATTAATCAATTGTTCACAAATTGTGTCTACATGACAAGTGTGACAATTTAAATGAGTAATTAAATTTGTGGGCTTCACAAATAGTGGGCTTAGACTTGTGGACCAAAATAATAAAATAATAAATTATTAAAGTGGGCTCAAAATAAGAAAATAATGTTTTAGGCTTTACAAAATAGGCTTTTAGGGAAATAAAGGAAAGAAAGAAAATAATTGTTCATACTACCAAAAGAAATTTTATATATAAAAATAAATAAATAAATATACATACGAAATTTGCACGTGCACAATACGTGAAAATCAACATTTCTATTAAAATGAAAGTTTAGGGTATTACAATCCATAACTGTAACAATACAATACAACATTGGAGGAGGACTAAAATATTTCAAAAATTTAGTGTATACGGGTTTAATAATATGACTAATGTAAGTGTCATCAATCATTTTTGAAAAGTTTATATCATAATAATTAATGAAATAAAAATAGTACTAGAAGTAGATTCATAGGATATAGTTGCGGTTTTAAAAGGTTCTAAAAATTTTAACAAAGATTCGGCATAAAACCATGATTCGGGTCCGGTAGCGGGAAATTAATATTTGCACTTAAGTATTTTGCACATACGGTTTCAACAATTTTTGCACTTAAGTACATGAATAAATATTATATTTACACATATATCTTCAACAATTACTATTTACATGTATATCCGTATAAATCTATTATTCAAAGTTCATATTTTTTGGGGTATATTTTAACGGGTCCGGGTCCGAGTCCGGGTCGGTTCTTTTTGAGCGGACCCGGAAGTGCATCGGGTCTTATTTTAGGATCCAGACTCATATAGATCAGGTCGGTTCCGGTCCAATGCCGGGATCGGGTCCAGGCCAGGTCCGGGTATCAGGTAAATGTGAAAGTGCTAATTATCGCACGTCCGACATGGGTGGGGCAATCTTTCACCTCAAACGCGATATAAAGCTTTGTCAAAGACTGTTTAAAAAAAAATCAACGGATGGAAGGACGAGAAATAATGTATCGTCCCACGAATATGTTTATTTGGCTATTCCTGTACTAACCTTCATAGTTCATTTGGACCTCAGCTCTATATATTCACATTATTTTACACCCTTCATACAAACTCATCTCTCACTTCGCTTCTCGGTACAAAAATATTTTTTTTTCAATTCCCTTTTCTCAAATCCTTTTCCGATATGTATAATCAAGAACATCATGCCGATCCGAAGATTTATTGGTATGATCAAATAAAAAAGTCAAGCCGGTTCAGATCATGTCAACAGAAGAAAAGAACTCGAATCAAATAATCCAGATGTGGATCTTAGTGATCCTACAATGTCGAAACGGGTTATCGACGACTGCCCTCATATTTGTAAGCATATTACTAAGCACTCTTCTGGTGGTTTTTGTAACTTTAGGGAAAATTGGAATGGTCCAATTAAAGCATACATGGTGTTCTCTCGTTCCCCACTAGTAAAGAAAATAATTGATAGTGCGGGGTGACGCTGTTTTTTTACAATTGATACCAAAAAGTCATCTCAACGACTAGTCGAGGCCTTAGTTGAGAGATTGTGGGATACTATCCACACATTTCACCTGCCGTGCAGTGAGTTGGGATTCACCCCATTGGATTGGGCAATGCTAACAGGAATATCCATCGGAGTCGGTGAAAAGCCTCCGTGCAACGATGAAGACCCTTTCGAAACTATGAAGACCCGCTTCTTTCCTGAAATAATTGAATCTGATTGGAAATCCCAGGAAATACGTTGTTCGTTTCTGAAGAAGTATTTTCATAGAAGTATAATCAAGATTTTAAAAGTTGATAATATTGTAGCTATTACGGTTGCACGAGCATTCTTTATGTTTTTCTTTGGGGAGTTTTATTTCTCCAATGCTCCTTCAGTTGTAAGATGTGGTTGGCTTGTAGCACTTGAAAATCTTACTAAAGTGGGCACATATGATTGAGGTAGTCCCGCACTGGTACTGTTGTATATGTCTCTCGATTCATATTGCAGAAATAAAGTTAAAGCTTTTAACGGCACATGACAAGTACTAGAAGTAACATTTAATTTAATCGTTATTTAATGATATAATAAATACATATTCTATATCAGCTAATTGAAACTAATTAAACTTATATGCTTCTCAGTATTGGGCTTATGAATGAACACGTGTATGTGTTCCAATAAGTGCACCACCAAAAAATCCTGCGGACACATTACCAGCCGGCGACAAACGACCCTAAATTGCTCGTTGGATACACATCGAATTGGAGATGAGAAGAACAGATCAAGTTAGATACGTACAGTATATTTATCGCCAGATTTCAATTGGAGATGCAGACATCGACAACTATTATATGGTGACCCTATTTAGGATCGTCATTTAAGGGCGAGCATGATATTGTCCATGCCTCTATAATGTCTAGACATCGAGTTATCTTCCAATTTTGCGATCAGGTGACAATCTATATTCTGGTGTAAATTTATATTTTATGACCTTAATTATAAAGTTTGAAATAATTTCTAAAGTAAATATATATGATACGGGGTGTATGGTATCTCGGTGATCGTTGTTATCGCCAATTGATTGGGATTATTGCTATCCAAAGAAACCCACCTACTATTATGTCTCGAATACCCCACAAGATGTTAGTCCACCAACTGATGCTACTCAGTTGGTTCATCCTGTACAACAACGTATATATGATCAATATTAGGCTACGATATGGTGCTACTATGAAAATACTCTCGGACGCAGTAAATATCGATTTCATTGGACCAGCGGGTGTTGAAGGTGTATAAGGTACTTTTGTAATAGTTTCTATAAATACTAGGATATGTTCAAAAGGGTTGGGAGTGTGCAGGCTTTCTGCACATTGGCATCTTTTCTTATTGTCATAGAAATGCCTGAGCTGGTTAATTATACAATTGTACGGATATTTCAGTATGTCGAAAGATTTATTTTTGGCATGTTATTGTCAATTGTTTTGTGTTGTAATTGGTGAATAGGTGATTATTAGTATTTGTTATGCCATCATCACTTCGTTTCCCAGAACTATCAAATATAAATTGTATATTCGATGTACACATAACTTAGACAGGTGTGAGGCTATTATTTATTATCCTTAATTACCCACATTTGGGAAAGTCGAGATATATTTGATTGGTTGGAATGAGGAATGTGCATGCCATTTCATGTTCGTACTTTTTAGATTTTCTTATTCTATATCCATGTTGTGTCATGTACATATTTAGTTAAAAGCAAATGGGTTGCTGAAACTGTTCTCTCTTCATGGTATGTAAGCTTGATGAATTTTCAGTAACTTGAAAAGGTGAATTTAGTATTCTTATCTCAAAACTTAGCCACATGCAAGTAGGATTTTTGTGATTTGAACTTCAGAATAAACAACATGCTCATCTTAATCATTCATTCTACAAGAGGGAGATAATCTCAAAATTATTCCCTCAACACTACGAAAAGTATAGAATAGAAGGAAATAAAGGAATTAAAGAGAATTATGTATCAGAGACGGGATTAATAGAGTAATGCTCAATGAGTTAACATTGGTAGGTTGTATCCGTTATTTATTTCTTTTTCGTTCCCTTTTCAACTTGTGGTTCTTTCTCTTTTTTTTTTTTTGCTTCCCCCGATATGGGGTAGATGACATGGCCTCATCCAGGCCATCACATCCCCTCAAATTTTGCTCCTCCAGCAGGTCAAACGGACTTCAGCCCATTCAGGCCCACAGGCAACCGGGTCCTATCCGGTCTGTTTGGGTCTCAAACTCGTTTACCTTTGCCTATAAATACCAAACCCCTCCTCACTTTCAAAGGTAATAAACTTTTTCCCGCCTGAACCTTAGCTACTGTTGCTTTCTCAGTGACTGACTAGATCGTCGGAGGGCCTGTCGCCGGGACTTCTCCCGGTGTTTCTAGGTAGTGTGCAGGTACAAGAGTCCGAGCCGAGCTACTAGATCCGAACCGAGCACCCGGCCTCTGCCTCTCTCCTGCTACCCCCGAGCCGGCCTTACAGCCTAGGATCGGATCGACGCCTGTACCACATCTTCCGCTATACAAATTACAGGAACTCACACCTGTTGCTCCATACCCCAAAAACAAACGGAATCTCCTTTTTTTTTCTTGATTTTGTTTCTTCCAGGAAGTTGCTAGTATTTGCTTTGTTTTGGCTTTGGATAAATCACAACTTACTTCCTGTTTGCCCTGGTATATGTAATGAGCTTCTTAAATTGTACTTCTTCTCAGGTGTGCTGAACCAGCAGGCAAGTGCATATTCTCAAACTTCACTATTTTGCTGACCGAGGAACGTACTGAAGACCCTGACGCGAAATCAACATGGGGGTGAACTATGGAGAAGACACTCGTAAATCCTGTAATAGCAGCAGTAGAATTGAAGGTGGAGAGGAGGACGAGAAAGAAATTGACCCAGATGACAGGCTCTACTTCCCATCCGAAGAAAAAGAAATTGATATCTCCAAACATGTACATTCGTGACATTGTGCATCTTGAAATCACGGTCGACGAAATTTGTAGATCCAGTTGCAAGGGTTTGTGTCTTAAATATGGTGTAAATCTGAACATGAGAATATGTAATTGTAGCAAGGATGAAGTGAAGGATGATGAAAAAGTGTGGGCCTCTATGTTGATCTTATTTTGAGTGGATTTGCTCTAATTGTTCGGAGCGTCGAAGATGAGTGTATAATTTTTCTGTTGATGCATACTACGGTTCAGATATTTGAATGCAGTTAGTTTTTTTGTTCAGAAGTACATAACAAATGCAGAAATCTTGGCTTGGCATTGTAGGTGAGAAAGTAGTTTAATTCACCTGAAAATTCAGAGGCAGTCGATTCAAGGTATTTGTTTGAAATACGGAAATTGTTTATCTTTTTTTAGATGATTTTTTTTTTTTTTTTTTTTTGAAGAATACGGAAATTGTTTATCATTTGTTTCTATATTTAAGGATTAATGTCTATAACGTCTACAATTGACTCTAAATTTTATGATCACTGAATAGAAAGTGTCATATATTATATTTATTAATTTTGATTTACTCATTAAGAATATTTTTGACGCTGTGTTATTATTTGCAGGCATTTGAAGCTCGAACACAGAGAGCATTACAAAATCAATGAACTTTTCATGTTGAAGGGGAATAAGATCCTGGGATTTAAGTGCAAGACAAAGTTCAAAGCAGAGAAAAATCAGCTTTGCTGATGATAGAGGTGGGAATCTAACAAATCTTGAATTATAATAACAGAAGAATATAAGAGAAATTTTCATCAACATAATACATTTTGTTGCAGAGACAAAAACCAATTAAATATTTAGCAATCAATTATTTCTGACATAAATTTAATACAATTTAAATTCTAAACAAACCCAATTGGTAGGGGGGGAAAGCTGCAGATCAAACAAGTTACAAGTTAAAAACAACTCCTCATGAGTCAACCTCTAAACTATCTCTCTAACATACTAGCTTAAACTCCAAGAATCTTAAGCAACTTCTATAAACATCATCCTTGTGATTTATGAATATAGAAGACCGACCTTCCGAGCAAAATCTTCCTCTTCATCTAATTCATTTTCTTCTTCTTCTTCCTGATATTCATCTTCTGCTCTCAAATCTCCAGTCTGATTCGCCTCATCACCATCTTTCTGGTCAGAGTTCTGCAATTCTTGATCTTCCATACCTTCATCAAGATCCATATAATCTTCATCTCCCAGATTCTCTTCTTTAGCTGGAGATTGGTCTTCATAATTCAGTTCATCCTCCTCTTCTGTGAATTCAACCTCGTCTTCTCCAAAACCCGGAACAGCAGCTGTGTCATCTTTACTGGGTTGCTCTGTAACTCCAGTACTCTGATTATTGTCACCCACAATGCTGGAATTTTCTGCACCAATGATTGACAGCTCGTCCACTCTTTTCCTCTTGATAAGAGCACTCAGTGGCTTCGGACCTTCAAATGAAGGGGAACCTTCAGGTTTGCTAGTGCTCTTCGTTGGTTGTTCCTGCGAGTTATCGACAACCTTCGCCCCTTTTAGCTCTGCTAGGCTTTTTGGGCCACTAAAGTTTAGAGAATCAACATCCTCTCTCTTTGTCAGTCTCCCTCCAAAGTTTCTTCCACTAGCAGGGAAACTACTAATTGGTTTAGTTGGCGATTGCCTGCCTTGGTTCCTTACCATTTCCCTCCTCTCCTTTTCGGGAGATGTCCTTGGAAGACTTATTCGACCTCGAAATCGGGTGCTTAAGGAGCTCTCAAGTGGGACCTGCATCGGATCCCTACGAGAATGATGACCCCGATACTTCTCATCTATGTAGCTAGTATTCTCTCTGTGGCTAACAGATGATCTGGAACCATCACCTAGCCTTCTTTGTTTCAACCGGTTTCGCAGATCATCAGCCTTATTCTTGTCCACCTCTTCAGGGCTCTTGTGTCTCCGCAATTCCCGTCTTTCAGGTAATAAAGATCTGGCCGAACTCCTCTCAGATGAAATCCTGCGGGGTCTCATATCATTGTAGTTTTGAGCCCTTCCATTCTGATCAAATTCATTTACTGAACCACCGCTGTATTTACTTCCATATACAGGTGGATCTGGTTTCTTTCTACCTTGAGAAGACATTCTCCGCAAATCATCTCCATTATGAAAAGAGCCACTGCCTTTGGTTTTAGTTTCAACCACAGCAGGAGCATCAAACCTTGCATCAAACCTTGCAGAAGAATGTTCCTCAGCAATCTCGCCAGGCTCCAAACCATTCTGAAGGTGATGCTCGTGTGACGGAAGAATCTGATGATGATCATGGGCCCAACTCCAAGCATTGCTGTTCACAACAGAGGCATGCATAGCTGGCTGAGATCTTGGAGGGAGTAGATTCTTCGCAAGTGATAAACCATTTGAAGGTGTAACTGATGGAAGTGGAGTTCCAGATGAGTTACCAACACTTGGTTTTGGGATGTTCTGATGATTAGTATTGCACTGCTTGATGCCCCGATTATCCTTCTTGAATACATTTGGCTGTTCAGGAAGTGGTGATGGAGAAACCTTCGGAATAGGCTGAGGAATTATTGAACTTCCAGATGCTTGAGTTCCATGTGAGAAAGGGCACTTGTCGCCCTTGAGACACTGACCCTTCTGAAAGAAAATGCACCAAACACTCTGCTTATTCAAAATATGCGCAGAGGCAATAGCCATGGGAGTTTGTTTAGGAGCTACAGTCAGTGCAGGAGGCAGGGCTGCTCCTGAAGTACTACTACTACTTCCCGCAGTTCCAAGCAACCCATCCAGAGGCTGGAGAGGGAGAGAGAGAGAGAGAGAAAACTTTAATATTATAATTTACGAAAAAGATGCAAGTGATGAAATTAAAATTTAATAAAAAAATTATCTTAACACAACTGAATCTCAACATCCTAATACATTTCCATCCCAAAGAAGCACAAATAAAAGAATAAGTTCCATATTCCAATCAAAATATGCAGTACATACTACAGAAGAAAGGAGCGAAGAAAGGAACTGACGTTACTTGCACTAGTGCTTTTTTGGGATTGAGACATGTAGAGAAAGAAATAAAAGAAAATCTCTTCATAAAATGAAGCAAACAAAAAGGAGACTCACCGGATGCCGGAATGCACATTTAGGATTCAAGCATTGACTATTCAACCAATACCAGCAATCTCTGGGGTTCAGCCTAGCAACTTCACTATGTCGATACTCGCATTCATTTCCCTGGAAAATATAAAAAGACATCAATAAGTTCATTTTACTTCCAAGTAAATTGAACGTTGAGAATAGGTCATATAAACATGTAAAATAAAATATATCCATATCAAACAATTTGGTATTGATTACCGATCGAAAAAGAGTAGGGCATCTTCAGGTAATTATTATTCAAACAATAGGGTTGAAGTTTGGAATTAGCATGAAATAATGAAGATTACAGTCCTACATAAACACCAATCACCTCCTGTGTCAATCCATTGAAAATAAATCATTTTAGTGACAACAGTCCAGTGGTTCACTTTTCATGTGAAGCAAACTTACAAATTTTCACCACAGATTTGTTAGCCTAAGTATCGCAAACGCTTCATGGAGCTTACTGATACACGAATGTCTCCACGAACTAGTTCGCTATGTAATTAGTCACATCAGCTCATCTTTACCATTAACTAAAGAATTGAAGATGTGGCTCTTTGTTGTCTGGATGGTTGGTCAAACAATATGTGCATTGCACATGCCAAATGATCTCGTTCTTTCGATCATTTTGGCTAAAACTAAATGAAGTTTCATCTTCCTTGTCTCATTTCAAAAACGTTAATCATGACATCCAAACTGGTCTCCCATCAAAATATTTATTGCCCCATCAGATTCTTACATGTAATGCATATAAATGAAGTTAGTACTTATAAGCAGCCACATATGAACCACTAGTACCTGGAGAATGATTTAAAATTGGCTGCATAGATTTAGAACTTGAAACCCAAATGCTTATTGTCTATCAAAAGGTCCAACACAATAGCTCACTTTTGAGTATTAAAAATATAGGCTTTCGACATAATTTGTAACATATCCCACAGCTATGATGAAAAATAGGCATTCAACATCAGTAATAGTTAGCAGACTGTAACCCTGTTTTCATTAATACGTATTTTTAAAAGTATTTTTCCGTATTTAAATCCTCAGTATCTTATGATTATTTTTTCCTTAATTGATTTTTAATATTTTAACTATTTTTATGAACCCAATAGTTTGACTATTTATTAAAAACCCAAGTTTGTATTTTGATTTTACTATTTAATTAATATGAGCCCAGGTTGCATTTTGATTTTATTATTGGTTAATAAGAAACTAAGCCCAAATTCGTATTTGATTTTATTAAGTTAATCCAAAGCCCAATTGTTTAACTATTTTCTATGTTTGATTTTTATTATTTTATTAAATTAAATCTGAGCCCAGAAATCTAGCCCAATTCTATGTTTGATTTTTATTATTTTATTATACTTTTAATTTGAGCCCAAAATATTTCAGCCCAATGTCTTAATTGTTTTAATTAATATTTTGAACCCATTATTAAGCCCAAGCCCACTAAACCAAGAACCCATTTAATTATACAGATTAACCCTACATCTACCCGTATACAATTTCTTCCTACTTTCCCCACTCTTGATTCCCGTACTCTAACTTCTCCCCCACCTTACCTGCACATTTCCCCACTCCTCGTAACTCCCCCCACTGTCTCCCCCACGTTCTTCTACTCTATCTCTCCTCTGTTTAAAACAGAGTACTTTCACCCATTATTTTATTCTCTTATATTAAAACCCCTTTCCCCGTTTATACTCTCACAATCTTTCCTCTTCTCTGTTTCTCAACAAAACAGAGAAACCAAACAAACCCAAAACCCAACTCATCCCGTTCTCCTCCGCCGTTCGCCTCTCTCCTTCCCCTCACCATTGCCGCTCGTCTTCCTCGCTCGAACTCTCCATCGCGCGCCTCACCGTGGAGCCAGTCTCCGCTCGAATCCCCGAAGCACCCTCGAGCCATCGTCGTCTTCCTCGCATCCTCTCCTCGCACTCCATCGCCTCCAACCACCGTAGAGAACCCACTCCTCCGCACGCCATTCCCCTCGTCTTCGCCTCGCGAGCGCTTCCCACCCGCACTGTTGCTCTCCGCCTTCTCCCGAAGTCGTCAACCTCCAGTTGATCCTCCGCTCGACTCCCAGCCTCGACATCGTTCAACTCCCGCTCGACCACTCCTCGAACCCCGTTCGATTCCACCGCCTTCGCCATCACAGACCACGGCAGTCGCCATTCCCATTCCCCGCTCGAACTCCGTCGCCGCTCCAACTCCTCGACGCTCCATTTCTGCCGCTCCACCATCTTCCCGCTCACCTTTTCCATAACTTCGTCGTCGTGTCCTCCCATCCCGCTACGCATCGCCATTGCCGCCGTCCACCACCAGCGTTGCCAACACCCCCGAAGCCCCGCACGCTCTCTCTCTTCTCTGTCGCTCACAGCTCACCTCTCCCTGAGCGTGCCGCCGTCGTCTTTAACCTCGACTTCCCCGTTCGTCCACCCAGTCGAAGTTCCTCCTCGCCTCGAATCCCCCACAGTCGAGCCTCCCACAGTCGACCTCCCTCCCGCTATTGTCTACTCCGTCGCCGAGCCCGCCACTCCCGCCAGTCGCCGCCGTCGCTCCGCTTCGCTTTCATCGCGCGCCCATTCTCCCGCTCTCTCTTCTCTCTCTCCCTCTCTGTCGAATTGGAGAATGAGAACAGGGTTATAGTATATTGGTTGGAGTTGGGTTACTGTATTGGGGATTGTTGATTCGCTGGTTGGATATTGTGGTGTTTGATGTTTGTTGGAAGAGGGGTCTAATTGTATTGGTGCTTATTGAAGTTTAGTGTTATGAAGTGGAGTTGGGTGTTTACTGTCTTGAAGTTTGTGAAGGAGTTGTTTGCCATTTTGAGTTGCCTTGGGAGTTTTCTGGCTTAGAGCTATTAAAAGGAGTTGTTGCTGTTTGCTATTTGGAGTTGCTATTTTAGGAGATTCCTGATTTGGCGTGGCTGCCATACATCTCGCCTATGAAGCACGGATACGGGTACGGGGTGCGGGTACGATACGACACGGGTACGGAGATACGTGATTTTACAAAAAAGTAGGATACGGGTGCGTTGTGGGTACGTTAAATATATAATAATTTATATTATATTTATAGATACAAATATTTTTCTTGTTAAAAATGCAAACATTTAAACCATTTCATAGAACTATAAAAATACATTATAATTATGAGCATTTTAGAGAAAAGAAATGATAATCTAACTATCAAATCTTTGGGTAGTCTTGTTTTGTGTTTGAGCATAATTGTAAACAACAAACTTTTGCAATTACTCTGGGACCTCATGCATTTATCTAAATATAATAATGTCTAAAAGTTGTGAAAATGCATTTTAAAAATGGGGTGCTCCTTGGGTACGCACCCGGGAGTACCCAAGGAGTATCGGTACCCGATACGCACCCGACACGGGTACGTCGACCATTTGGAAGTATCCGTGCTTCCTAGCATCTCGCACGTATTCTGCTGTCCGGGATACTGATCCCGTTATTCTGTCCTTAATTCATCGTCGTCAACTACCAGGCAAGTATCCCCTTGTACAAATTCGTTGGTCTAGTACAAGCTCTTTTGCAAAATACCGCGAGTATATTTTTGACTCTCTTCGTATTATATATAATCTATTGATTCCGTATTCGTACAAGATCACGAATACTTCTTGTCATATATGTTGCATGAACACGATACATATAAATACTCTTAGAAATATACATGATATTGTGCATGAATTGCTTGTTATTAGATTGCATGTTGTTATAATTATATTCTTGATTAAGTGTTATGCATGCCATTAGTTGCATCACATGTTTTATAGGCCCTGAGTATGTTTTCCTGCATTGTATAAGTCTTGATACTTGATCTTGTCATGTTACCCTTGCCATGTTACCCGTCCTTGTTCTTGCATATAGTTTTTGTTCATATTGATTAAAATAAAAAATAACAAGCCGGGGTATAAAGAGAAAAGATTTAGTAGTGGGTAATATAGAAGAGCGTACTCGGACGGGGGCTCGTGGTTCCTCACTGCAAATTTGTAAGTTACAAGTTACAAGTTTGCTAAATTACAGGTTTACTTGACATGTTTCACGCTACGTTACACTATGTCCACTTTGCACGTATCTCGAACAAGATACAATTTTTCCGAGTACGTGACCTATAGAATCCACCACTAGTCTAAACGTTCACTTGATTGCGAGTAGCAACCATGTGGTATGGGACGCATGAAGTGCTACCTAGTTAGGTTAATAAAAGACATGACATTGACACGTACACTTGCATGATCCGTTTACATGTTACATGGTTATGATGACTTGTTTACTTGTTTACATGTTACTAGTTCATGTTGACACGTTTACTTGCTTACTCGTTTACATGTTACATGTTCCTATGGATTATTTAATTGTTTTCATACACGTTATTTGTTCCATGAAGTCTTGTTCTTGATTCTGTCACATGTATTTGCTCTATTATATGATTCTTGATTCCTTGTTCTTTCCTGCTTTTGTTTTATTCTATATTTGTCCCGTTGCTTGTACCACTTGCGGCCCGTGACTTGCATTAACGGGTACCTTTTTGTCTCTTTCCCTTGTAATAATGTACTTGCAGGCCCAGGCGGAGAACTACCTGAAGGTGTTGCTGAACAGAGATTCTAGTCTTGTTTAATTTCATGTTATTTTAATTCTTATTTTATTCATGTAATCCTTGTTGTAATCCGGGCGTGTTTGACCCATAACTATGTTTCTTTCCAGTTGTTGGTTATGTTCATGTAATATGTCATGTACTTTGTTATCCTGTTGTGATTTTATATGCTTTCGTGGTTGAAATTGTTATCTTGTTGTTGAGTTAAATTTACAGCTTATGAATGATGTATCTGCATCATTTGCTGGGCCTCAGTTACGTGCCTGTGTTCCTGTATTCTGGGAAGCGGGGCATGACACAGACAGTCTCACTAAGAATATTAAAAGACGTGTCATCCAGTGGTACCAATGATTCGATTGAAGCTGCCAATCCAGTGATTCCACTGAAGCCCACCTCCTCACTTCCATAAATTCAAATGAACAAAAAGAAGGAATAAAGAAACGGCGAATAAAATTTGGAGGATGATGATGCATAGATGCATATGTAGTATGCATGTAAGTCATGTATATAAACTGAAAGATCTATAATTATTGATGCATGGGTATATATGCCATGTATAGGTGTGTAGATATTGTGAATATGTTTATGAAGTGATTGAATTCCGCCAATGAAGTTCGTATGTAGGGGAGACAGAAACTTGGATAAATTTGGGAACGACATAATTAGCAGCTCCTCTTGGAGATGAAAAAGAATGTAAAAGCATGCTCAAGCTGGATTTCTACAAGTTTTCAACATATAGTAGGTCTTTAGGCTGACCACATGCTATAGCAGACAAGAAAATCGGCTGAGAATCTTACTAAAGGTTCTTGCACTAAGGAGCATGTATTAATGTCCTCCATCTGTCAACCCGATATAACAAAACTTATGCTGAATAACTCATATTCCTACCTAATCTTCCATGCAGCATGCAGCGACTGTTAAAGCATAAACTCTTAGCAGGATTTGAGCTTTAACTCCAATCCAAGCTAAAATCTAGGCCAAACATATATGCTAACAGCGCAGCAAATATCACCTAAGAATTATCAATATTTCGTACTACCCACACAATGACAAGTAGCTCACTAGATTGATATTCAATGAATCTAGCTAATTATAGCTATAGAACTATAAAAAAAAACCTTTTGCCAAATAGGAAAAACATGAACTCACGTATGAAATTATTTTACAACAACCAACTATAAACAGATGCTTCATACCCAAATCAACTCAGTGCGAAATTCTAAAAAGTCTTGATATCTACTGTATCTATAATTACAGTACCGTACCAAATCAAGTTTTCCATTAGAATTTCCTACATAAAAGAATAATTATTCCATCAAACAACAAGAAAAATAACTAACTAGACCTAATTTTCGTACAGAAATGATAATTTCACATTTAAATTTTTAAAATATTTTTTTTTATCCCACGAATCTCATAGATTAATACTACCAGTACAATCTATAAAAAAATAAATAAATAAATAAAAATAAAAAATTTCTAATCCCCCAAATCCAAAAAATCCTTCCTAAATTTAAAAAAAACAAAAAATTACCCCCAAAATTAGACAAGAACAATCACAGCACATAATCCAACCCTAAAAAGGACGGATCTGTCAACAATTCCAATATCAACAGAACACGAATCTCAAAGCAAAAGATCACCTTTTTACAAGTCAACGGCGAAGCCAAGAAGTAGACGCAGTCGGTGTTCCTCTTCACCGCCTCCTCCTCCGCCGTCTCCGCCGCCGCCCCCACAGCCGGTCGGGTCTGCACCTCCATCCTCACGCCGCCGCCCGAATCTATCAAGATCAAGATCCGATCCGATAAGAACGAACGAACAAGATCCGAATTCAAGAAGAAGATAAAGCAAGCGGCTAATTGATTGGATGCGAGTTCATAATAATTCCGAGGGTTTGAAGGAGAATGAAAGAAAGAGAAAATAATAATAATAAAATTAATTAATAAACGAAGGGATAGGTTTGGGGTTTCGAGAGTGGACCTGGAGTTAGAGGAAATTACGAGGGGTGCCACTGCTTCTTATATTTATGGGAATTAGACAATTTGATTTATTATTACATACCATGCGAATAGCCGAATATATTTGGTTTGGTTACATTCTGGCAACTGGGACTTGTCAACTGAAGTTAGGAACTCTGAAATATTCCTTCTTTTTGGGGGGTAGAATTAGCTTTTAAGCCTAATTTGGTATTTAATGTTCTTTTTCTTTTTTGCATTTTGGTTTTTTTTTTTTTTACATCTGTCTAGAATATTAATGTTTGAAAGATTCTTTTATAGAAAATCAATGAAATATGACCATCAAGTCGTTAGATAGCCCCCCGCGCGCCAAGCTCACAGGTTTTTATCCCCGATCTATTTATTAAATAAAAAATAACAAAACAAAATACATGATAAAATACACCAAACTGATATCATAATGAAAATAAATATTCCAACAACCCGCGAAAGTACACCTAACATATGACCATAATGGAAATAAATGTCCCAACATCCCTTAGGGCTAGGTCTAAATCCACTAGTAAAAAACTTGAAGGATAAGTAGAGGCAAGTATTTTGTAAGTGTCATGAACCAAGTTATTCTTATGTAAGTCAAATTTCTATATCGTCAAACATCATACTCCTATACGTGAAAAACTGATGAGATCAGCCTTCACATCTTCAGTGCAGCTATCTGTGCCCACAGGAAAATAGAATATGTAATTTAGGGTTGTTTCTTAAAAGTAATTAAAGTTTTCTATAGGTAATTTTTATGATTTTGGATAAAAGTGAAAGTTTGGAGGGGTTATACTTATCAAAGCAAAGCTTTGACAATTGTATGGGAAAACATCCAAAGTATAAGATAGTTTTATGTAGTATGTGTTTTTTTCTCGTCGTTCTCTTTCTCCTACATCCCCCTCCGTTCTTTCCTCAACCTTTTTCTTCCCATTCCGATTCTCAACTTCTAACTCCAAGCCCGATCCACAATATCTTTGTGCACTGGTTTTACTAGAGTGTTTTATTTGATAACACGACATGGACCAAAGAGCTCAGCCAAGAACATAACTGTATTCAAAAGTCTAATAGTTCCACAAAGACAAGATAGGAAAATCATAAGAACATTGTTTTTTTTTTATTGTAAACGGTGGGTGAAACCCCCCGCATTTCATTAAAAAGCTTTTAACCAAACAAACAACCAAGGAAAAGGTAATGATGTTCATGGATCCCAACAAGTGGGCTATGAGACTCATTACCCGATAAAAAAAGAGATTCCATCACATACAAGATAGCCCCTCCACCTAAAAAATGGAATAATTACAGATGAGACAAAATAGTTGCAGAACCGAAAACCACCAACACAACCATGGGTCATGAGCACTGCATGCCGATCACTCCCCTCCAGGTGTCCCTTCCCTTTCCTCCGATTCAGCTTCGTAGGTTGAGTCACCGATATCTGCGTACATCTCCTTGATTTGCTTTGTAGAGTCTGCACCTGCCGTTTGAGACCATAATTTGATATTAGCAATAATTATAAATAACAGTTGCTGATGCATGATGTGACTATAAGGAGGTCTGAAAATCCTATTATTCCTTTCTAACCATATCCCCCAACAGATAGCTGCTACCCCAATCCCCCATATGTCCCTATGGTAACTTTGTAAATTAGCGTCCCTCCAAGCCCCCCATGCATCGCCCACCGTCTCAGGTAATGGGTCGTCGATCCGGAACCTGTACAACAAGTCCCTCCATATCGGTGTCACAAACTTGCATTGCACGAAGAGGTGGTCCATCATTTCGTTGTCAAGCTGACACATGAATTTGTCAGGCTCTGCCACTTGCGCTTAACCAAGTTGTCCCTAGTGAGGATAACGTTGCGAATAACCAACCAGTTAAACGTCCTAATTTTCGGAGGGACTTTAGTCCTCCAAATCTGCTCATTTGTCCGAACCCCCCATCATTGAGCCATTTGTAAGTGGACTTAACCGAGTAGACTCCATGTCCCCTCCCGCCCAATGTGTCGTGTCATTTTGGTCTTCACTATTATGTTTCCAATCCTGTAGGAATGAGATTAGTTCCTGTTTTTGTCTTCTGGCCTTTGTGTTTCATCGCCCCGATATTCTTGGTTTCCATCTATCGTTCCTCCAATGTCTTGATACCCAGTCATTCTTGTTGGTAGCAGATTTGTATAGTTCCGGAAATCTTCTTTTAAGGCTGATTGAACCACACCATTTGTCCTTCCATAAGCATATAATGAACCCATTGCCAATCGAGAATGACACTCCTGCCAGGAAAATATCTCGGTTTTTAGTGACACCCCCCCCCCCCCCCCCCCCCCCCCCCCCCCCCCACCTTGACATGGATGCCATATTTTTCGGTTTCCTGTGCACACATCCATCCCTAATGTAACTCCCTTTGATCAGTGAGACCCATTTAGCTTTCTTCTTGATTCTGAGTTTCCACCACCATTTACAGAGCAATACTCGGTTCATTTGTTGAAGGTTGATAACACCCAACCCTCCAAACTCTTTACTTCCACTCCCCATTTGTTAAGAGAGTAACCTTTCCCGTCGTTGCCCGAACCATGCCAGAGGAAGCGACGCCTGAGCCTATCGATCTTCTTGACTGCCCATACAGGAATCTCGTAAAAGGACAAATAATATAGAGGGATTGATGACTGAGTTTATCAGAACCTAACAGCTATAAATAGAACACAACAAAATCATAACTCCAAAAACCTAAACAACAAAAAAATCATAGCTCCAAAAGGTAAGAAGACAACAGAACTAATGACCAAAGAGTAGCATAGCTAAACAGCTCTACTGCAACTGCACAAAAGCTTGACATACACTAATAAGCACAGCGATAGTGTCAAGCAGAAGAGCCAAGTTTATATTGGCTTTCGGATTAGGAAATGAAGACCAGACTGATACTCAGTAAAGAAATTGAAACGATACCAAAGTATTAACAAAGATAATAAGCTTTCTTTTAAAAAAACTTTTAATATTGCGCTGACATCAAATTGCCCAAACCAAGTCAATCATGACCAAATCGCAAGCCACTCTATGGCAAATCCTGGCTCTCTTCATCCATGATCCCATCAAGATTATAGGGATTATGAGCATCCGTAATCAACAAGTCAAGAACTGTAAGGTAACATGCTAATAAACAATCAAAAGCAAAGCCGAACTTATATAGCAAAGTTGGTTGAGCAATATGATAATAAACGTCATTTGCTAAGATGAAAAACTCATGCCCATCATTCTTCGCAACTTATGAGCAAACATGAGGTTTGAATGAGAAAGACATCAGTATAGAGAAATATGAAGTACAAGTCAAATATAGAGAGAACCAACAAGGGGTACTTAATTCCCGATTAGTCGTAGTCAGTACATACCAAAGCAATAACATTATTAGGCTAACAGTGGCTTGCTAACTTGGTAGGCTAAATAGCGGTTCCTTATGCATCTAATACAAGTATACCTGCAGATTCTACAAACTACTCTACAGATACTAGCACACAATAGCTTCCAACTATGGAAGCATATCCGGGAGACGACATTCATTATAATATAGGGAGGAAACCTGCAAAAAAAAAAAAAAAAAAAGAATAGATTGAACCAACGCATGGCATTAGTAAATAAATTCTCAAAACATAAGAGAAGTATATGTAGAAGATATTTGAGTATAACAGTACAAGAAATGAATATAAGAATAACAAGTATTCACTAGTACAAAACCTTGCAATAACAACGGATCATTTACGAACACCAAAATTTCCTTGTTAGTGCTACCATCTACAACGGATTGATCGCAACAAACCCACCCCTTCGTTGTGAATGTTTTTTACATTTGCATGAGATTCTATTAATTGTTGCAATTGCAACAATTGCAAGATAATATATTCCATTACTAAAGCAGTTTTTTAATCTTTAGTATTAAACACGTATTTACTTTCCTAAAATAAAACCACCCCCCCCCCCCCCCCCCCCCCCCAACCCCAAAGAAAAAACCAAAAACTTCTCTCTTTCTTACAAATTGAAATCTACTGAAACCCTAAATCCCCTAATACTCCCAATCTCGAGCTCAGTCAAAATCCTTCTCCCCCTCAATCTCAAAAGACAACAATGACTACCCTACCTCATCCGCCGCAGCGTCAACCCACTACTGCCACGTTTGCCGCAACCTCCGCAACTTATCATCTGAAGACGACGGCTTCTACTGCTGGTATTAGTACCAAACCATCGTCCCCGAAGAGTCTCTCCTCAGTGACGGCGGCATCTACAACTGACACTATAGATCCCAATCCCAAAACCCTCAAAATCCTAACCCCCAAAAATCCAACTCCAAATCGAGTAAGTACTCAGCGAGCTCCTCCGTTATGGTGGTGGTGGTGGGGACGGCAATGGGGAAGTTCACTTTGTGCAATTTGATGAGCAGAGGGATTTTGGGTGGGGAGGGGTATGTACAGATGTAGGGAAGTTAGGAGATGGGATATGGCTGAGGTATGTGGAGAGGCCGCAGGTGATGGTGCAGTGGCAGTGCGAGATGCTGGTCGAGAAGTGCGGGGTGAGCACGTATGTTGTTGGGGTTGTGGGGAGTGTTTAATTGAAGTATGTAGCAGTAACAAGGGTGTTTGGGGGATAAGTGGGTGGAGGGGCCGAGGAGACGGCGGAGAATGTAGGGCGTGCGATTGTGGTTAAAGAAAGTATAATTTTCAACTGTAAATTACAAGTAACATATAAACCACCAATTAATCATTTGAGGACCGGAAGCAATGTATATTATGTCTTTGAACATAGGGATGCAACTTTATGATGGCCAAGTAGGGCTATCTGTTGTTCTATTGACATTTATTAGGTGACTGATAGTGCTTTTTTAGGTTGTAATACGATACTCCTTACGATGATAGGTGACTATGATACTGATACTTCCTTCATGTTAGAGACTATTATACTTTTTGAGACATTCTGCCTTCATGTTTACGTACCTCATATAACACTTGTGCTTATTATTAAAATTTTATAATTTTCATTAGTTCCAAGTTTCTGGTATTCTACTCAGTTTCTGTTAGTTTGGAAGTTTGTATATGTGCTTTTTCACTTAGACTCCATTTGGCATTGCTTTTGGAGGGTCGTGTTGAATTTGGAGAGGTGGTGTTGTAAGAGATCACATTGGTGATGATGGGGATGACAAAGATCACATTGCTGAGACGGAGTATGAGGATCAAAATGATGATGGGAATTGGGATGATGCCCCCAGCTCATTTTTAGTTGAGGTAATAGCAACTTTTATATTCATTCTGCATTGTTTTATGCCTTTTTTTTGTTGTTGAGGAAATAATTTTATTATGCTCAACATGCATTCTATGACATGAAGATAACTATGATGAATGGTATGCTTTATTCTATAATTAGAAAACGTGTGAATTTAAACTGATCCCTTTGTATAAGCTTTCTAGGAAATCAACTTAGTTAAAAGGCATAGATTCTTTTTACTATTATTATTTGATTGTTTTAGCTCAAAAAAAGTTTGAGGGTGTTAAAATTTGAAGATCTCTCGACTATTATTTATGCTCAATCGCAAAAAATATAGCATGTTTAGCATTCTTACATAATTGTCCTTTGTTCTGCTTTGTAGAACATGAAGATTAACTTGAATCACCCAAAAATATCTGGAGAAACAACGGTACATAGTACTATGACAAAAGTTACAGCAATGATTAGTGAGAAAGTGAAGATGAGAAAAGGCTTTGCATTGTCGACGTCTTCACATGGTGTTGTCTGGTCTTACCTCCATGCATGCCCTCAACCAGGTAAGTCCAGTTTTTCGTCTTCAATGTAGATGTATGTTTCTCTGATAGACTGGTTCTATTTGTTATTGGTGTGGACATTTTTTTGAATCTCCAGTCCCTCACCAATTTTTGTCTTGTGCAAATAGTTCAACAAAATTAATTTGAGTTAGTAAATGAGATATTTGAATTGAGAACTTTAGTTAGTTATCAGTTGTGATAAGAGTATCTTTGAATATAAGTTTTTTGGCAACCCTAAAAGTTTGTTCCTCAAGGCATGCTTCTCCAAACTTTTTATAGTGATGTTCACTTGTTTGAGAGTCAGCTAAGTTATGGTAAGGTCGATGCCTCAACAGGCCAACCTTGATCTAATTTGTATTGCTTGGATATGACACAACAATTACTACCTCGATCTGGAAGAAACAAACTTTGTGGTCTCTATGTATGTTTCTCTAAATCTGTGTTGTTTCTTTTTCATGTAGTCTCTATGTAGTGGCGATGACTATGGGACTGAGGAGAATGAGGAACATGCAGAAGACTTCCCGTGACTGATAAAGTGAACTTGGGGATACATAGAAGCAATAGCGGCGAGTTAGAAGTACTTTTAAAAACTTTTGTTGTAGTTCTTGGGGTATGACAACTCATCTTTTTTTCTAGAAAGTATTGTTGGTATTTTGGCACTTCGAAACAAACATATAATTTTGTAATGAGAATGTTATATACTCTATAATATTATAAAGCTTATTTTGATGTTTTGTTTATATAATAGTGTTTTGTGTTTTGACACAATAATGTGTTTTGTTTATATAATTGTGTGCATCAACAGGTGAAATAATTATATGTTCTTGATTAAAAAGATACGTTGTTTTTTTGTAAATTAGATTTAAGTCATCCAAATATAATCAACAATCGAAAAAACATGTGCAATTGCATTCACAGGGGAACATTTGCAAGAATGACTACCTTGCAAACTTTTGTAGCAATATTTCATTAGCAACGAGAAATGTCCCTTTTAAAATACACTTGCAATGAAAAATTTTGTTGTAGATATTCTCTTATAGATGTGGATAGCAATCTCTTGCAAACATTCTGTTGTAGCTCATATTCGCAAGAGATAGTTACAATTCCGTTGCGGATGTATACATTAACCATGAGAGATTTCGCAACACAAATACAAGGGAATGAGAAACATCCCTTATGAATGTGCACTAACCATGGAATTTCACACTTCTACAAGGGAAATTTATGTTGCAACTATGGCATTTTCTACTAGTGATTAGGAAGAGCAATGAAATTACTTCAACCGTACATAGTATGGATGACCCACCACATGCTTCTTGATCTACATATTTCATATAGATCAAAGTGGTCTGTTACCCACGAATCAACTGATTTCTAGCTACATATTATATTTTTAGCCATAGAACAAATTGAGAAATTTGCTTCACGGATAAAAACTTGGAGAACCCTTTGATTTTCCAATTCTAACACTAATTTGAAATATGCAGATCATGATGCACAGTGTGGAATCTGTCTAGAAGGATTTTCTTTTAGACTAGTTGATATTGATTATTCTCAATAAAGAAAAATGATTTTAAAAGCGTTGATCAGTTATCAGGAACAGATTTGTTACCTTCCTGCAGAACAACACTCCAACAAGAAATTCTTAAAATGCATGAACCTCTTGTTTGGTTTATGTCTTGCATACTAAGTTCAATATGATCCGATGCAACGCATCAAGGGAGAAGAAGCAACTGCAACAACAACAATAGGAATGTGCTTGGTGCACGTTGCAGCCGACCGTCACTTGTGACAGTTGACCGACTAGTCCTCCGACTTGGGGTCGGCTGAAGGCAGTTTTGGGTAGCACTGTCACATTTACCAGATACCCGGATCCGACATTGGACTGGAACCGACCCGATCTATACGGGTCCGGGTCTGGGTCCTAAGATAAGACCCGATGCATTTCCGAGTCCGGGTCCGGGTCCGGGTCCGGGTCCAGGTTGGCTCAAAATAGAACCAACCCGGACCCGAACCTGGACCCCTTAAAAAATACCCCCAAAAATATATAATTTGAATAATACAGTTATAGAGATACACATGTAAATAGTACCCCAAAAAATATGAAATTTGAATAATACAGTTATAGGGATATACATGTAAATAGTAATTGTTGAAGATATGTGTAAATATAATATGTATTCATGTACTTAAGTGCAAAAATTATTGAAACCGTAGAGTATCGGGTAGAGTATCAGGTGCAAAAATACTTAAGTGCAAATATTTATTCCCCGCTACCGGACCCGACGGGTATATTTTTTTAATTAGGACCCGGACCCAGACCCGATTCTCGCAAGTCCGGGTCCGGGTCCAATTTTTGGACCCGTGAGGTACCGGGTCCGGGTCTGGGTAGTGAAGGACCCGACCCGATAGGATCCGATAGCAGCTCTAGTTTAGGGTGCGGGTTTGGGTGATTCGTTTGAAGCCTAGCTTCTACTCCATGTTAGATAGTACGGCTCCTATCGTATGATTATCTCTTCAAAAATATTGCATGACTATTGTACCAAGATATCAAACTAAGGGCTCTAGATCTCTATATATTATTGTAATTGGACTCCATTTAGAGCCGAGAGAGAGAGAGAGTACTTCATTAAAGAGAGTTTGAAAGGTTTTCCAATTGTAAAAAAAACTAGCATTGTTTTGTGAGAGTTGTAACTCTTGTATCTTCTCTAATTAAATAATATCTCGGTTTTTCTCTCCCGGATTAGGGCTTGCCCAAACCAGGACAAAATTGTGTGCACTCTGCGTTTGGTGTGATCTTCTATTTGCTGGGTGGTTTTTATTGATCGTGTCGCATAACTCAGCAAGATCCAGCGCACAGAATTCCTAACAATCGATGTCAGAGCTTCCGCAAATCCTAACACCTTTATACTTGTCACTATGGCCCATCATAGGCATACTTTTATAAGTTTATTTCACAATAAGTATTATTTGGAGATGACCATCCAGTTTACTTTTAGAAATAAATAATAATGTTGAATTAGGCATGGCAAAATAAAAAGTGGTTACAGTGCTTTATACCAGGTAACCTATGAAGCACGGATACGGGTACAGAGTGCTGGTACGACACGGCCCGAGTACACGTGATTTTACAAAAAGTAGGATTCGGGTGCATTGGTGGGTACATTAAATATAAAATAATTTATATTATATCTACAAATATAAAAATATTTATCTTGTTGAAAATGCAAGCATTTAAATAATTTCATAGAGCTGTAAGAATACATTATAATTATGAGGATTTTGGAGAAAAGAAATGATAGTCTAACTATCAAATTTTCGGGTATACTTGTTTTGTATTTGAACATAATTGTAAACAACAAACTTTTTTAATTTCACTAGGACCCCATGCATTGATCTAAACATAATTGTGTTTATAGTTGCAAAAAATGTATTTAAAAAAATGGGTACTCGTTGGGTACACATTCAGGAGTACACAAGGAGTATCAGCACCAGATACACACCCGACACGGGTACGTCTGCCATATGGAAGTATTCATGCTTCCTAGCAGGTAACAGGTTCCACAAAGCAACATTTGCAGAGATTTCAAAAATTTGCATTTGTGCCTTACTAGTAACACTGACTTTTTTGGAAAAGTATGAAAGAAAAAAAAAAAAAAAAAACTTCCCTTGCTTGAGTGAAGGCAGAAGTTTTCATGGTCACAGAAATTTTTACACAATAATAACTGTAATTAAGAGCCCAAAAGCAAGATCCGACATATTTGAACAATAAAATAATCAAAGAGTTCTCGATATCATCTATGTATAAATGGATCAACGACGGAGGCATGAGATGTAGAGAACAATCCGTTATTTGGGAAGCTAAGGTGCCCTTCAAAGTTAAAGTCTTCTGCTGGCTTGCTCACAAAGATGTGATTCTTTCCAAAGTAAATCTCAGGAAGAGAAATATGCAAATCGATGTTAACTGTGGGGTGTGTCTAAGTGCGGAAGAGGATGTAAATCACATCCTCTTTCTATGTCCTAAAGCTCGACTAACTTGGGAGGTAATCTGTAGGGGTTTTGGGTGTAATTTGGTTCCGATCTCAACCATTGACATATGGAGTACTTTTAGAGATGTACATATTAGACTAGAGGATAAAAAGGCATGGGATAAAGCAATATCAGCATCATTGTGGAACCTTTGGCTAGAATGAAATGATTTCATTTTTCGCAACAGTTCTTACAGATTTCCTACCTCAATGCATAAAATTTTTCTTCTGATTCATGATTGGGCAGGAGCTCAGGAGGCTGCGAAGAAGATGAGGATCAACGATGGTGAATAGTCAGGGAGGAGAGAGTGGTGTGGGGACCAGAGCTTGCAGACTAGGGGCATCCCTGCTAGTTGACTTTTGGATGTTCATGCCGCTTGGGTCTTGTTGTTTTTCTTTCTAGCCTACTTTGGTGGCGTTGTTTTCTTACTGTTGTACTTTTGATTTGTAGGCCTACCTGTTGTACTTTTGTTGTTTGTTCTTTTGATTAGTAGGTTTGTCGGTTATGTCGCTCTTGTAATACTTTGTTTCCTTAATGATCATTAATGAAACGATGACTACGGTCACCTTTTATAAATAATAATAATAATAATAATAATCAAAGAGAAAGGGAAAAAGCCATAATAATTAATCTGACAGAATAGCAGATCAAAAACTAGAAAGAGCATAATAGAGAGCTAGATGCAAAGCACTTACCATTCTGTCTTCAATATAAAGAAGATCAGCAAGATTCACTATTCTGCCTCCCCATTTTCTGCATGTCCTCAGGTGAAAGTATCTTAATGTACCACACATTATTCACAAATGACCTGCGGTAAGGGGTCAAATTTCTTAGCAAACATAATTCACGTTTCTTTTTTAGTTTAGCACATGATACAAAGGGAACTAAGTCTTTGATTCTATTATGCAAAGAGATGCAATTATACACAATTAAACCCAGATACTGAGCAAATTCAAGATCAACATATTATTTGTATTTAATGGGGGAAAAAAAAGAGGCAGTATTTGGTTCCAGCTGTTCTGTTTGTTTTCTAACTATTACCTTAATTTTTCTAGCTACTTTTTCCACCTGAGACCTCCAACGAAATAATTATAGAACTTCGAATCCCGGCATTAAGACCCATACAGAATTAAAAAAATACTAGTATAAAACATGTGTCAAATAAAATTGTACCTATGTATTGGTTTCAGTTGCCTAATGTAAGCAAATGTGATTTTATTTGCCTACATAGTGTACCAGAGAAAAATGTGTTAAAATATAGTATAGAAGAGAAAAATGTGTTAAAATATAGTATAGAGAAAACTAAGAAATACTCCTATTTCTAATCTAATATTATAATGGGAGAAGACCTTAGTGTCATTTGTAAATGTTTTGTCAATCTATAACCCGTGCAATACACGTGCATAACTATTATAAAGGAGGTTCTAAGTTCAAATCCAGATTATGTCTAAATTTTTATTTTAAAAAACTATATTTATTAAGACGTGCATCGCACGTGCAAATTACTAGTATAGTATAGAGATCGAGAAAAATACTTTATTGGATAATTATAACTGAATACACTGTCTCGTATATATAGAAGAGTACATAGCTAATCTGAGTTTATTTCAGATGTGGGGCAACTTGAGACTATTTTAACACTCCCCCTCAAGTTGGTGCATAGATGTTGTCAAAGTCAAGCTTACTCAAAAAAGTTTGAAAGAGCCTAGGAGATAGTGCTTTAGTTAGAATATCAGCAAGTTGTTCACCGGACCGGACATATGAAAATGAGATCACTTTCTTCTCCAACTCATCACGAACGAAGTGACAATCGACATCGATGTGTTTTGTGCGCTCATGAAATACTGGATTTTCAGAAATATGCATAACAGCTTGGTTATCGTAATACAGCGGAACTAGAGATGATAGTAGGACTGCCAAGTCTCGAATGAGATTATTGAGCCATAAAACTTCAGAAACCAAATGCCCAATGGCTCGGTATTCAGATGCTACACTCGATTTAGCTATAACAGGCTGCTTCTTGCTTTTCCAAGATACCAGATTTCTTCCAAGGAACACAAAATATCCACTAGTAGATCGCCTATCATCAACTGACCCTGTCCAGTCAGCGTCAGTACATCCTCATAAATAAAGAGAATCACCAGATCTGAAGAGAAGTCATTGCCCTGGGGCTTTCTTAAGATAGCAAAGAATGTGAACAACTGCTTTCCAATGAGTGATGGCCGGTGCATGCATAAACTGACTCGACTAACTGCAGAGACAATATCTGACCTAGTCACTGAAAAATATATGCGTTTGTCAACCAGCCTGCGATATCGTCCTGGATCAAAGAACATTGCATCATTGGAAAAGGACAACTTAATATTGGGATCCATAGGAGTGTCACGGGGCGACATCCCAACATTCTAGTCGCGGTAAGAATATCGAGGACATACTTTCTTTGAAAAAAAAAAGATATTATCCTTTGTGCGTGCAACCTCAATGCTAAGAAAATATCGGAGCGGACCAAGATCCTTGGTTTGAAATGTTTGAGCTAACCGCTGGTTGATGTCTGCAATACCTTGAGAATCACTGTCTATGATAATGATATCATCAACATAGACTAACAGAATAATAAAGCATTTACTTTCTTTCTTCGTAAAGAGAGAATGGTCTACCTTACTTCTTGAGAACCCACAAGAGCACACAGTTTTTCCGAACTTCTCAAACCACGCTCGTGGAGAGTGTTTGAGGCCATAAAGAGACTTTTTGGGCGAGCATACAAGATCTTCCCCCTGTTGCTCAAAACCAGGAAGCTGCTGCATCCTGCATATACACCACCTCTTTCAATTCGCCACTGAGAAATTCATTCTTGACATCAAGCTAATGAAGAGGGCAAGAGCAATTGGATGCAAGAGAGATAAGAACACGAACAGAAATGAGTTTCGCAACTGAGAAAAAAGCTGCGTAGTCGACCCCAAATTTCTGTGAATAACCTTTAGCAACAAGGTGAGCTTTGAGTCGATCAACTGTGCCATCAAAATTATGTTTGACAGTGAATACACATTTACAACCAACTGTCTTACCACTCACAGGGAGACGAACCAACTGCCAGGTACCATTCTGCTGAAGAGCATGCATTTCCTCATTCATGGTTGATGTCCAACCAGGGTGTTTGAGAGCTTCCTGAACATTTTCAGGAATAGAGATGGAATCCAAGGAAGAGGTAATTTCTGTTCAGTTTTGAAAAGAAAACAAACTAGGCAATAGGATAGTGAGCACAAGAACGTTTAGCCTTACGGAGAGTAATAGGTAAATCATCTATGTTAGGAATATTACCGATAGAAGTGGTTGGCACTAGTAGAACAACAGAGGGTATATCTTGGACGACCGAGTCTGAACGAGTCTTACGTCTTCTGACATGAACCTGAAGTGGCGGAAGAGATGGTGGTGGTGGTGGTGGGGGTGGTGAGAATTCAAAACTCCCTACAACAGCCCTCGGTAAATCGGGATTATGTGAAGAATTATGTTCAAAAAATGAAACATCAGCTGAGGTAAACATTTTTTTCCCATGAAGGGCAAAAGCAAAGATAACCATTCGAAAAACGTGAATACCCAAGAAATACACATTTAATAGCACGCCGGTCAAGTTTATCAAAATCTGGATGGAGATTTTGAACAAAACAAGTGCAACAAAAAACACGAGGTAGTATGGGAAATGGATTCTTTGATGGAAATACCAAGTTGAATGGGGATTGATTTTGAAGAATAGGAGTGGGCATTCGATTAATAAGAAAACATGCAGTGATAACTGCAAAACTCCAATAAAATTTGGACTTCCATTTCAAACATCAGAGAACGAGCAGTGCTAAGTAAATATTGATTTTTGCATCCTGCCACTCCATATTATTGAGTAGTGTAGGCACAAGAAGTTTGGTGAATGATTCCATTTTTTAAAAAAATTGTTGAAAATGAGAACTCATGTATTCCTTAGCATTATCTGAACGAAAACATTTAAAAATTGTGCCAAATGGTATCTCGAAGAAAAATTTTTGAAAAACTTTAAATACTTCAGAACGATCTTTCAAAAGAAACAACCACGTCATTCGAGATAAATCATCAATAAACATAACAAAATAACGTAAGTTATTAAACGTGAGAAAACCAATAGGACACCAAACATCAGAATGCACTAAATCAAACCGTTCATTACGTTTATTGATGCGTCCTAGATAGAAACCCCTATGATATTTACCTAACTGACATAACTTACATGATACATTAAATGAAGGCTCACAGCCTAAAACTAAGTGCTGAAGGGCATAGAAGAAGGATGTTCCAGACGTCGGTACCACAATTCAGGTTCAACAGAAGAATTAAAAGCAGAGACCAGAGAATCTAAGATTTATAACTCATGTTGTTCACGACCGGTGCCAATCACCTTCCTCGTCGTAGCATCCTGAAACACATAATGAGAAAAAAAAATATCACTGAACACTTTAAATCTTTACAAAGTTTAAGAACTGATAATAAGCTATTTGAAAAGTTAGGAATTTGTAAAACCGTTTTAAGATGAAAGTTCGGAGTAAAAGAGATATGAAAGTTCGGAGTAAAAGAGATATCTCCCACCCCTTCAACAGGGACAAGTGAGTCATCCGCAATACGCACATGATAATTTGGAAGCAAAGAATATAGAAAAAGAAGTAAAGGGATCATATGTTCAGAAGCACCTGAATCAATTATCCATTGATGTGAGGAAATATGACAAGCATTACCTGAGTGAACAAAGTTTCCAGAAAGAGTGGGCAGCATGTTGCGGAAGTCCTGATACTCTTCAACATAAATGATAGACGGGGAGGAGATTGACTCATTTGTAGGAGAAGCATTGGAAGGATAAGGGTCCACCGATGAAGGAAAGGAAGTCGCCATTGGAGGAAGATGAGAGGTTATCGTAGTAGTAGTGAAGGTCACCAAAGGAGCAGATCTAGATTAGATCTGAAGGAGAAATGGGTGAGGGATAGATGATGAGGGAGGCGGGCATCACCCACGGGTATACATTTCCGAACTGTGCAGATCACAGGGCTGCATCAACTTTTTTATTTTTATTTTTTTTTTGTACTACAGGAGAGGGTTGCGGGAACCGGGTTTCGGGTGTAAAGAGTGCGGGTCTGGATAGTGGAGGATTAGTTGGGGAGAGGAAGTTTCAGGTGCGGGTTGGGAGAGGAAGGGACCACGGCAGCCGGCAGAGAGGAAGGCGGCAACGGGATGATGAGGTGAGGACGTCGGAAGGTGGAGGTGAGAGGAGGGGGTTACGCGAGATGCAGGCGGCAGCATGGAGTATAGAGGAACGACGGAGGGCAGCGGGCCAAGGGGTGGCGGTGTGCGACTGGGCATAGGGAAGAAGGGGGTGGCCGCCAGGATGTGGCGGCGGCGGCATGGAGGGGGAAGAGGCAGGCAGAGTAGGGTGAGGGTTAGGGTTTTTCGGCGAAGGGGAGGAAGATGAACATGGTTTTTTTTTTTTTTTAAAAGAAAGCGAGCCCCAATTTTTTTGTGGCGCATACGTTTCTAGCTCTGATTAAAGTCGCTGTGTTAAAATAGTCTGAAGTTCAGTTCCACATATGAAATAAACTCAGATTAGCTTGGTACTCTTCTATATATAGGAGGCAGTGTATTCAGTTATAATTATCCAATAAAGTATTCTTTTCAGTCTCTATACTATATTTTCACATGATATCAGAGCAACCCAGTTCGAATCTCACCGGCTACGCAATTTAAATAAAACAACAGCAAGCCATTTTTCCAACTAGTTGGGGTCGGCTACATGAATCATGATTTTCCATTCTGCTCGGTTTAGCGCAATATCTTCTGTAAGGTAAAGCTATCATATTTTTTTCCCGTTTCCACCAAGTTAGTTTAGGTCTTCCTCTACCCCTAACTCTACCATTAATACTTATCAAATCACTTTCTAACGGGGGTACTACTAGGTCTATGTGTGACATGTCCAAACCACCTGAGGCGATTCTCTCTTAACTTATCTTGGATTGGAACTACCTTTAGCATGTCTCGTATGTGCTCGTTTCTAATTCTATCCTTATTTTACCACACATCCATCTTAGCATCATGATAGCCGCTACACTCATTTTTTGGACATGTTTCTTTATTGCCCAACACTATGCTCCACACATCATTGCTGGTCTAACAGCCGTCCTATAAAAATTTTCCTTCAACTTCAAAGGTATACGTTTGTCACACAAAACATCACTGACACTTCTCCACTTAAGCTACCCTACTTGGATCCTATATATAACATCTTCACAAATCTCCCCATCACTTTGTATAATCAAGTCTACATATCGCAGCTGGACTCTCTTAGGTATCTCTTGGCCATCAAGCTTCACTACTTCCTCAGTTGTGTTCTGAATATCACTAAATTTACACTTCATATACTATGTTTTAGTTCTGCTTATCCTAAAGCCTCTAGCTTCCAAAAATTTTCTCCACAATTCTAATTTAGCATCGACTTATGCTCTAGTCTCATCCACTAAGACGATGTCATCGGCAAAAAGCATACACCAAGGCAGCTCATCACGTAATCCTCGCGTCAATTTATCCATAACTAAAGTAAAAAGGTAGGGGCTTAAAGCCGAACCTTGGTGTAAACCTACTGTAATAGAAAAATCGCTGGTCTCCCATGTGGTTGTTCTAATTGTGGTCGTTGCCCCTTCATACATATCCTTAATTATCTCAATATACCGAATAGTTACTTTTTTATTATTTAACACCCATCATACTATGTCTCTAAGGATTTTATCATATGCTTTTTTTAGATCTATAAAAACCATATACAGATCTTTCTTATTCTCCCTATATTTTTCAATTTAAATGCGGATTTTATAAAAAAAGACCGCTGCATATAGTCCAGGTCTCGGCCCACAATTTGTTGGGCATTTAACTTGTTTCTTTGGCCCATAAAAAAAATGGATTCTCAACCTAATGGGACGTATTAGAGTACATGTGCAAATTTCCTCAACTCTTCTACAACTTCAAAGTTTTAGCATAGTGACAGGGACTTTCACAAAATGAATGTAAAAGAAAAGTGCTTATGTATTGGCTTCAGTTGACCAAAGGTTCATTGACTGAGATACACCCAAGTATTTTCCTACGTAGGTTACAATTTTCTCCAAGGAAGGTATATTGTACTGTCTTTTCTTTTTCTTTGAGGAAGAGGATTTCTCTGAGAATTTCGTAAGGTTTCATAGGAAGCTGAACACATATACAGTTAACATGCCATAGATAATGTAGTGCAGCCACCTAAGGATTCCAATCTTGGTTCTGTTCAATTAATCCCTGCTCGATTTTATGGAAGAAAGGCTATCGCATGTCCAACTTGACTTGGTAAGGGATTTGATCCACTCATTGAGGGTTATGTCTTTCTGCAGGGCTGAAAGCCAGTAACTGAATCGGAGGACAACTATATCTAGAGAATCTTATTAATGACGAGTAATGATCCACAAGTAACTTTATATTTGAGGACTAAAGATGATTATTAGGAGGATGCCAGAAAAATAAACTACTTAAATTATGGGTTATTTGCCAAAAAGACCTTAAAGTTTTGTACAATTTTGAACTAACTACCGTGACATGTTTCAAGTTTAGTAATAAATTACCCTTTTTTTTTAATTCCATGCTATCAGATCACTGTGGCCGAGTTTGTAAAATTACCATAATCCACATCTTCTATTTCAAAACCAGAAAAACCAGTTCTCTTCATCCCCATCCTCGTACAAAATTCCCCAGCATCCCATTATAAATGAATTAACTCCAGTCTCTCCCAGTTATTATCCTTTCTCTACCCTCCCTGCACACCCATTTGAGCCTTTTCTGCAACATTAGTTGCAATTTTGGTGACTTCGTTTTTTCATGGGATTGAAATTTGAATTGCTTGGGAGCAGATGGTATTGGAGATGTGACTTGATGAACTATGGAGGAAGAAATGGTGGCTATGGTGGATATGATGATACGGATGGAGGTGTTGCAGTAATGGTGATGAGATGGGATGGTGATAATGGTAATGATAGTGGGGAAAACGGGGAGGAGCGTCAGATTTCATGATGACAAATGTGACTGGAATAAATGGTTTTAGGTTGAAGTGTCAGGAGGATGAGTTGATGGTGATTATGGCCCAAAAAAGGCAAAGATTCAATAAACATGTAGATAAAAGAGAGATTGAGAAGATAAAAGATGTGTCAGTCATTTCATTGTGGAATAAGGGTATAATTGTCATAAAATAGTCATGTAGAATGTGCATGGGCATATACTATGCAGGACTCTTTAACAACAAGCTAATGAAGGTACCGAGCAATTTATTTTTTAAAAAAAAAAACCAAACTTCCAAGGTATTTTACAATAGTAAAGAAATGTCCACGTATTTTGAATTTCCATACAGCTTTTGGGTATTTTTTCACTAAGAAGGCCTATACACATAACTTTGTGAGAGAAAATTGCAGAAGTTGAGGCTTCAATGACATTGGTCTAGTACTATGAATTCATTCTCATTGTACTACAAAGAACAGTCTAAATGATAGTTTCTCCTCAATCATGTGCTTTTAGTGTATCATCATATAGTGCAGTCGAAATTTATCCTTCAACTTACCAAAGGAGTGAAGGGCTAAAAAATTATTTTACATCTTCAACATATTCTATGAATAAATATTAAATTACCATGAATGTTGTGGAATACACATCATAGAATCAGCTTTGTTGCCTTCTAAATATATATATGATGCAAGCTGTCCTAACAATTCATATATCTGAAGTTGAATGGATTATCTAACTTAAGTTAGCACTCTTCTTCATAGTTTAGCATGAGGAATAAGATACTACAATAATGTACTAGATTCATTAAAAAAACATGTAGAAACTCACTCCCAGGGGTCGTCTCCAAGGAGAAGCACATCATTCTCCCTGTCAACAAATACAAGCTGCCAGCCTGATCTAAAAGGGTCCTCCAATTGACACTCGATACCGAACATTTGACCTAACTCTTCGCGCAACTCTTCATAGTTGCTAAACCGACCAATATCCAATGACCTCCCAACTGATCCAGATTTGTAAACCTTCAAAAAATGTGACCAAACCTCAGTCCGATAATTAATCAAATGAATATTTTGGCTATTTTATCACTTAAATGATGTGTATGTGCAATCTGATCCTGTGAAAGTTGTTAAAATGTTATCAGGTTCCCCGAAACTTGATAACTGCTAACAGCCCCGCCAATTAGCTGAAGCCATTTGAAATAGGTCCTCTATTTAATGGCTCTCCATCCACTTGGAAAGCCGTTAGGAAGAAAGGGGAGATGGGTATATAATGGAAAATACATGTTTTCTAGTTAAAATTTACAGAATTTAAAATAACTAAGACATAATTTTTAGCTGGGGGGGTCTTTGAAATTGATTATACAAATTGGGGGTCCAAATAGCAAATACACATAGCATAAGGGACTAAATGGAAAAAAGAAACATTAAAAAATAGATAACTAAAGAAAAAATATGTGATGATGTGCTCACCTTTACAAAAGTTTTGGTAGTTGGATCAACCTCTCCTGCATTTGGCAATGTGCTAGATGTCTCATCATGTGAGCCATACAAAGAGTTCTGATGATAAGAGGCTGCATATGGATCCAAAGATGCACCAGTGTCAACAGAGGGCACTGAATTATTGTTCAGGAGGTGAGAGGAATCCATGTTAGCACCAAATAAAGTGCGGTTCTGCAAATCAACCCTACAATTTTCAGTCAATGGTGAGAGGGAAACATTGTTGCTGAAAGGAGTTATCGGTGAGCTCAACTTAGGATCCCAGGGTTGTTGACCAAGATTTGAAAAGTCCATAATACTAGAACTCCCTTCTGGAAATGCATAGCCTAATATATTCTGGCCACAATTAGAGGTTAAGGCCGATGAGAAGTTCAAAGATGTGGGGTAGGGTGGTTGTTTCTCCATGTGGTTGCTTGGGATCTCAAATGTTTCTGAAAATGTATGAGATTGAGTCTGTTTCGTTTGATCAACATGTTGCTGTTGCTGTTGCTGTTGCAATTGATGGTTCATTGTGTTATGCGCAGAGTTCTCAGATATACCCTGAGATTGAGAATTATTAATGATATGAGCTTGATGACTCATTTGTTGCTGCAGTAATGGGGTGGATATAGAAGACTGTTGAGGGAATTGAAAAGGTTGCTGCTGAAATTGTATAAATTGTTGCCTTAGAGAATTGGTGCCTCCCAAATTGTGCATAGCTGCAGCAGCCATTGCTTGATACTGGTCGTGGTTGTTGCCCATAAGTACTGGATCAAGACCCTGTGGGACCCACGGGGAAATACCCGGTGACTGGAAGTTCAAGGATTGAAGTCCTCCTGCATCCCCTCTCATCCACATTAAAGTATTGCTCCCATCTGAAATATTAAACATAAAAAAAAAGAGGTAGAAGACTCATGATGAAATGAGATGTGCTCAGCAGTTAAAGATGGCAAGTTGATGTTCTCCAATAAAATGAAAGCTATATGAGATTTAACGAGCTAACACACTCAAAAAATAAAACAAAAAAATAAAGATGGCTGCCATACAAAATCAGCAGGTAGACTGATTTCTTAGAGATAATTACAACTAAGTATCTGATTCTAAAACATAAAATACAAATCTGAACAATATTCAAAGGATACATCAAAGAAAAAGTATAATTAAACTGAAAATTTATTGATGATAGATACAGTTTGAAAACCGTGTATGTTTCTTAAAGTACATAATTTTAATCGTTTATGGCATCCAGTTGTAGCTGTCTATACAAAAATCAACCTGCCTTTGGCAAATATTAAATCTTGGTTACCTACATAAGAGTGCAAGAAGTACATTGTTGCACTAGATGCATTTGAATACATATACTTGATTTATAGGAGGTGTCTCAGACAAATAGGAATCTCTGTTCAACACATTTAGAAATACAATCCAACAATCAAGAAGATTCAGCAGTCTCTTCAACCATTTATGCTTGTTAACCAGTTTACTGACCTAGGAACTGGCAGTTAAACAGCAGTAAACAGAACATACTTTGAGATGAAACTTAAGATTAATTTTAATATGCGTCATGTAATGGTATTCTTGCATAGAATTAGGGTCAGAGAAACTTATGAAAGAGGCTTAAACCCCCTCCCTTAAATTCATACAGTAAATAGCATCAATAGCTCTAAATCTCATCAGCTCCTTTACCCTTCTAAGATCCCCTTTTGCTTCAGATTGTCACAACCTGAAGGACTCTTCCAGCGTAATAAAGCTCATGCTGTAGAGCAGAGTTCGATATTCAACGCCTTGTAAAACTTTTTCTAAGAGTCCTGTATGTCTTCTCATCAATCATTTATGTAAAATGAGCTTGGAATGCCCTCTAGACTATTGCAGGTTTCTAATATTGCTTCTGTTATTATTTCCCTTCGATGAGGATCCTATGGTTCTCCGTATTACTTGCGTTGCTTTCCAGATCTCCAACCAATATTGATTTTGTTGAATACAATGTATTATATCAAGTGAAATGCAGTTTTCTTCATCTTTTTTCCCAATCAATTCTGGTTGTTGGAGATCATACAATGTCATTCCCACACACTATTCTGGACAGCATAGATCACCCATTAGTAAGTATATTATGCCACAACCACCTAAATCATTTGCTGAATTTCTTTATCTGTGTCTGAGAGTACACGTGTGAGTGTACATGTGTCTGCTTGTCTCAAGGGAGTGTTTCATGAAGTATCATAAATGAAAGAAGATGCATATAGTAAGACAAACTTCCACAAGATATTTCAATATCTATTGGATATTAGTTGCCTTCTTCACTACACCCACCCTGCAGATCTTGTTCCTCTTGGAAAACTACCCTATATTTTTGCAGATGCTGAGTCAACAACATGAATTTTTTAAAGATTGGAGATGGTTTTCTGTCACCATTTATAAAGTAATGCATTTCACTATAGCTTAAATGATTGTATCATAAATGTGTAAATATCAAGCTAGTGACAAGATAAACCAAGACATAATGAAACAATACATAAGAATTAAGCTATTATTTAAAAATAATAACGAGAAAAATACCGTGAAGAGGAGATACTCCTGGATACATTGGCTGTCTAAGCCTTAAAGGAAACAAAGATGGATACATAGGAAATGTCGTCAGAGGCTCAATCTCCCATAGTGAAACTCTTGGCTGTCTATCACCAGAAGTTGATTCATCCCAACCAACCTGCATATTAAAAGTGACACGCTAATGACTAATCAATGACATATAACGAATTACTGTTGGATAGACTACATTAAAGATTTGTTCAAAGTTTAGCATATTGCACATTAAGCATCTTGATAAAAACAATTAAAAAATGAGAAAAAAAATTAAGATGATGTGAAAAGTACAACAACAACAAATGCAGCAGCAGCAGTCTTTATCTCAAGTGCAGATATCAGATATGTATACGAGCAAGGCCAATGCACTTGAGCTCACAGAATATGGAAACTCTTGTTCATTGAAGAAACGTAGATATATGAATGGATAAAACACATGGACAGGTAGGGAGATATATAAAGCTATATGCATGCATCTGACCTGAAGAACTATGAACAAATAAGAAAGCATATTAGATTAATGCAGATCAAATATATCTAACTACAATCACAGGGATGATTCACTCATGATAAAAGCTACCTAAGACCTAGACCGCTGTCAGAAGACTCAGAACAATCAAACCTTAACAGAAATATTGAATGATCTCTTTACCTTGACTGATCTCCAGTGAGAATTTGGCCAGCGTACAGAATCCAAGTCACTTATGCTTGTTATCGTCCCCATGTACCTGGATATCACATGACATTGAAATAACGGCATTACAATGTTATGGAAACAGATAAAAGCTAAATCTACATCAGAGACCAATTTATTTAGCACCACCTCATGTAGTACTGCTACAATATCATTAGTACATTAACCTACATTATGCACATGTAAACCTTCTTTCATAGAAGCATGAATGATAGATTGACTGGACTAGATTTATGAGCATAGGTAATGCATGTGCGGATTAAATGAAAGGATTTACCTTCTCTACGTTAATTGATATGCCATATGAGTTCTTGGGAGTACAGACCCACCCTTTTTATTTAAACAACAATGTCGATCTGCTTCTACACCTGACTTCAATACACTACATTAATGTTGCAGAAAAAGGGGATAATTACAGGGATTAAAACGGAATGGCCACATGTAAAACTAACCCTAAATAGAGAATTTCCAAGATTCTTAATAGATTAATTTTACCAACAAGTAGTGCGGATCAAAGTTAGAAATTTTAAAGAGCTAATCGGTTTAATGGATTTTCAAGAACTCTATCACGTTTAACAATCCCAAAATAATTCAATTCTAATAATCGATAATTAAATTCCTAAGCATTCTTAGCAAGTAAAAGATTCAATACTGATTTGTACTCTAATTAGGCAAGTGAAACGCTCACTCTCAATATTTGTGGTCGACATTTAAATCGAATAATATAATAGAGATAATAAAATAGTATTACACAAATATTTGAGAATTGAAAAGAGTATACCGAGAGTTCGAAGAACAGTTGCGACAATCAAAGAAGCTACTGCTCGAGTGGTTGGTTGCTGACGTTGCGAGGTGGGGGAGGAGCACTGCGGTTGCTGTTGCTCGCTGCTGTCATGGTTGTTGACTGCGGGAGAAGGCAGAGCCACGGGGGGGTTGCCGGTAGGGACGTCGCGATGTTGCTGTTGTGGGAGACGCCAGGGCGCAGGGACGACGCAATGCTGCAAAACGGCAGGCGCATCGGAACTGGCGGCGTCGCAGAGAGGCGACAGGAGGAGCACGCACAAGGGAAGAGGAGAGGGGGGTCGTCGCGGCTTGGCTGGCGCTGCAGAGGGAGGGCGCTCTAGTCGCTGGCTGTCGGGGGGCTTGACTGCCAGTCGGAAAGAGGAGAGGGGGAGATCGGGAGTAGGGCGGATGGGTTCGGGAGAGAGGCTAGGAGAGGGAAAACGATGGAGAGAGAAGGGGGATTAGGGTTATTTTGTTTGGGAATTTGTTAATTTGAGGTAAATTTTAGAGTTAATCATTAACCCTAAAATTATATTAGGATTTATCACAAACCCTAATTAATTGGATCTCAATTGTATTACACAAAGAAGACGATGAAGAGCAAAACTCAACACAATAATTTTTTCAATCAAGAATAGCATATCTTTCTCATTAATCTCAGGGCCTATAAATAGGCTCAAAATAAATCTTGAAACAAATCTTAAAAGATTCTAAAAATCTCAAAATATTTTAATGCAAAAAGAAAGATTACATATGGCTATAATTGCCAAAAAAATAAATATGGTACTGCAATAAAATACTAAATTAAATAGAATTGATGTTCTCATCATTCTCTTCGGGTGGGAGAAAGCTCAACCCAGCCGAGTCAAAACAAGTGATCCTGTCATGGTGCTCCAAAAGATCTGGATCCAGTTGCAATAGCCCCTTACGATCACTGCAAGTGTCATCCAACTTCGGCTTGTACTTCCACCTCACCAAATACTTGTGCATACCACCATCTCTGTTAGAGATTATCTGATCATCTAAAATATTATTCAATTTTTCTGTCGGTGGGTGAATAGTATCAGGTAGAGGGGTAAATGTGGGAATCTCACCATTAGGCTGCAGGGTTGGCTTATCTATAAGAAAATTTCTAGGATTGAATTTTGAGGCTTCATAAAGTACTAGATCCTCAACATTAAAAGTCTTACTTATGCCAAAACCTTCAGGAAGGCCAACGACATAGGTTTTATCATTGATTGTATGAAGAATTTTAAATGGACCTGCAGCACGTATGTTCAAATTCTTAACGGATCCAGATGAAAACCGTTCCGGATGAATCCGAACCATTACTTTGTCACCAACATCAAGAGTTTTAAATTTCCTTCTTGTATCAGTTATTAACGTGTAGTTAAAATTATTCTCATTAATTTCATAGGAAATTTCTCTATGCAAATCATAAAGACAGAATGAAAATGTGGATGTAGACTCTGTGACTTTGTGATGTTCGAACATGGGTAAAATCTATAGGTTGCCAAGTGACTTGGGAAGGAATTGGTGACTCAGGTATACTCAATGGAGGTGAGTGGACAGACTGAATACAATTGAGAGACTGGTCATCCTCTTTTTCATCAAAGTCATCACTTATATTAGGTTCATAGGTAAGCTCATTGTCGGACTCATCAGCGATGACTACGGTACCCTCTACTATATAGATCCTACTTGGGTTGGGACAGTTGCCAACAAGATGGCCGTATCCCTTATATTTATAGCACTTCGTGAGAGGGACAATCTTAGAATAGTCTCTATCAGTGTTCTTACCCGTGTTATCATTTGTATGTGAATAGGAATTTGAAGTATGTTTGTTTGGGTAAGACTTGTTAGGGTACTGAGGAGAGAAGTGCTCAGGTCTAAATGGGTCAGCAGAGAGCAATCTAGAGGAATGATCTCTCAAGTCGCTGGACCTAGAATGAGAATTAGCTTTAAGGAAATCCATATCGAGGACTACGGCCTAGGCTGCCGCTAGTGAGTCCACATTTCTATGAATTAGCTCGTTCCTAAGGTCAGCTTGTAATCCAGCTCTGAATCTAGAGAATTTGTTCTTCACTATCTTTACCTAAAGTATTGCACCGAATAAGGAAGTCATCAAACTTATCAATATATTCTTGTGTGGATTTACTTCCTTGATAAAGTTGGTTTCACAAATCTAGCAATCGGGTGTAAAACGATAACGGTACATATCTCTCAGTGAGCTTCTCTTTCATGGCTTCCCAAGTGGATATGGGTGTCAGGCCTTGGCCTTTGCGAGCGTGTTCAAAATTGATCCAGTATTGTTGAGCTTTTCCAATCAATTTCATCGTGGCAAATTTAACTTTTAGGACTTCGCTCATGTCAAACCACAAAGTAGTGGTCCATCGCACGGATCCAATCAAAATATGCTTGGAGTTCCATGTGGCCTTCAAAATCGGGAACGTCAACCTTAACGTTCTTCTTATATTGTTCGTCAGGGTCACGTTCTTGACATCGATCGTCACGAACATTCCCTTGAGGGATCTGACGATTGGCATGAAGCTCAGGGACAACGGTTTGATTTAATTCCACTTTCTCAAGCCTCTGATTGAAAATGGCAAGAGTTGCTTGAATGGCAGCTAGGGTAGCGGAGATATCAGAGTTGTCCATTTCAGGTCGGGAAAGTCTAGGGTTCCTAATTGGGTGATTTGGAAGGAATAAGAAAGGCACTTACAGGAGCTGTGATGGTGCTGCGAAGGTGCATTCACCAAAAAGTGGAAACTCGAGGTCGTGTGCGAAAATTTGGAAAAACATGTCCTAATTTTTTTAAAAAAATAAACCTGAAGTGATCTAAAAGAACAAAAGAAAATAAAATAAAAGACTCTAAATGAATGCAAAAATAATGCCTAAATGATGCAAGAACGAGGGTTTTAAGAACCTTCGCTCTAATACCAAAATGATGTAAAACTAACCCTAAATAGAGAATTTCCAAGATTCTTAATGGATTAATTTTACCAACAAGTAGTGCGGATCAAAGTTAGAAATTTTAAACAGTTAATCGGTTTGATGGATTTTCAAGAAATGAATCACGTTTAACAATCCCAACTAATAATTCAATTCTAACAATCGATAATTAAATTCCTAAGCGTTCTTAGCAAGTAAAAGATTCAATACTGATTTGTACTCTAATTAGGCAAGTGGAACGCTCACTCTCAATAATTGTGGTCAACAGTTCAATCGAATAATATAATAGTGATAATAAAGTAGTATAACATAAATATTTGAGAATTGAAAAGAGCATACCGAGAGTTCGAAGAACAGTTGCGACAATCGAAGAAGCTACTGCTCGAGGGGTTGGTTGCTGATGTTGCGAGGTGGGGGAGGAGCACTGCGGTTGCTGCTGCTGTCATGGCTGTTGACTGCGGGAGAAGGCAGAGCCACGCAGGGGGAAGGGGGTCGCCAGCAGGGACGTCGCGACGTTGTTGTTGGAGACGACAGGCGCAAGGGCGGCACGACGCTGCAAGACGGCAGGTGCGTCGGAGCTGGCGGCGTCGCGGAGAGGTGACAGGAGGAGCACGCACAGGAGAAGAGGAAAGGGGGTCATCGCGACTTGGCTGGCGCTGCAGAGGGAGGGCGCTCTGGTCGCTGGCTGTCGGGGGCTCGACTGCCAGCCGGAAAGAGGGGAGGGGGAGATCGGGAGTAGGGCAGATGGGTTCGGGAGAGAGGCTAGGACAGGGAAGACGATGGAGAGAGAAGGGAGATTAGGGTTTTGGGTATTTTATTTGGGGATTTGTTAATTTGGGGTAGATTTTAGAGTTAACCACTAACCGTAAAACTGTATTAGGATATATCACAAACCCTAATTAATTGGATCTCAATTGTATCACACAAAGGAGGCGATGAAGAGCAAAACTCAACACAATAATTTTTTTAATCAAGAATAGCATATCTTTCTCATTAATCTCAGGACCTATAAATAGGCTCAAAACAAATCTTGATAAAAATCTCAAAATATTCTAATGCAAAAAGAAAGATCACATGGCTATAATTGCCAAAAAAAACAAATATGGTACCGCAATAAAATACTAAATTAAATAGAATTGATGTCCTCATCACTAACCCATTTCAAAAACTGGGGACCAAACAAAAATGGTATCCCCCCCCCCCCAAAACACACAAAAGAAAAACCCCTCTTCTTTTTCTTGTTTTTCCTTTTTCCTGCTTTTCTAAAGCTTGCGCTACAAAAATGTTGATACATAGTTATTGTTGAAAAAAGTGGGGTCTATAAGAAAAAATAATAATAATCTCTAAACCTGCTTTACAACTTCAGAGCTATGTTATAGTAGTAGGGACATCTTACATGGTTGAGGGCTACCTTTCTTCAATTGTCACTAGGCACATGTTAAACACAGATTTAAAAAAAGAAAAAAATTAATTAATTATGCTTTAACGGCCCATATTTTTGGTCTACAAAGATATGATCAACCAGCGGGAGCATATTAGAATATAAATATAAATCTCTCATCCCTTAAACACAACTAGAGTTCTGGTGTAGCGGCAGGGATATCTAACAGGGCCAACACAATTTCAGATTAATTAATGAAAAAATAATTAAGGAGTAATTTGAATGAAGAGAAGCGGTAACCAGAGACACTGTGACTGGAAAAAAGAAACAGCTACCTTACCTACGGATGCTCGACTCCTCAGTCTCGAATAGCATCCGGAAACGCATCCCTACTGACACCCGGCTGTGAAAGACCGCCTTAACATATTTTGCAAGTGGTGTAACAAACTCAGAAGGACTTGCCCTAAAAAAGTAGCATTTGGTATCAAAACTTACTATTGCAATAAGAATTACTTCCATAAAGAGAAAAACTGACATAATTCCTACCTTGGGTTATAGAAAATGGTAAAACGGCTGTTCGTGGCAGCAGCATGTGCAGCTGCAGCAAGAAGTCCGATGTGCATGCTATCACTTGATATAACTGATGAAGGCATCACAGTTTGAGGTCGATTGGCATGTCGGATGCCCAATAAGAGAGTATTGTTGTCAGTCCTAATCAATGATAGAAAGAGATTTTTATCATTTTTATATTAATATGGATACGTGAGAAAGATAAATAACATTGAAAGGCAAAAGAAAGAAAAATTCAACTCAGACCATATAAATAGGACAGAATCTCCGGCAACAAGTTTTTTGGCACTGACAAACACACTCCACCCTGTAGTAAGAAGATGCCTTTTTGGTTGGCCTGCAAAAAAAACAGAAGGCAAATTGCAATTATACTTTTGCCAAAATGATTTTAGTTTGACGCATGAAGAAGAGTATGTACAACTTATATATTTAAGGTGCCTATAATATTACAAGGCCATCTATTAACATAGGAAAAGGATCACGCAGAGAGCTTCATAAAAATATACTAATGCATCATAATAGATTTTTTGGCCATGATATCTTATGTGGTAGCAATGGATGTGATTATTGAAATCAACCATATCCAACTGGTATATAATGGCACTGATAACAAAGATAAATCAAATATGTGTAGTTATTGATCACTTGAAAGATGCCTCACAAAAGTTGTGTGTTATGTTGCAAGGACGAGCAGAGGCAGTGTTGAAGAGAGTAACAAGTTACAATACGATCATTTAGAACAGTGGCGAGTATTAATAAAATCACCAACCACAGTGTTGAAGAGAGTAACAAGTTACAATACGATCATTTAGAACAGTGGCGAATATTAATAAAATCACCAACCATTTTTTCGTCTGATACATGTACAACATAAAAGAAAAGTCATTAAGCTACATAAACATAGGAATTTGGCCTTCTAGAAGACTAGAGTTCAGGCTTTTTCAAATATAGATTTTTTAGACAGACCAACAAATTTCAAATATATTGCATTGAAAAAATTGGGTGAAAATTTTTTAGTAATCAATCTATATTCAAAATTGTTCCATTCAGAATTTTTTGCTCTATCAAAGTGTCGAACTACTAAATTTTCATAGGATCCCCCAGCAATTCCTTCTAGAGCCTGTTGAATAACTTCTATGGATTCTTTCATTTCACCGATTCGTTAGTGCCATGTCAGATATGTTAGTCAGTCAAACACAATATGACTTCCGAATAGAAGTGTAATGCTTCATAGGAATATAGTTCAATTAGTTTGGATCCAAGGTAACAGTAGATGTTATCCATTCTGTGCCAATATGGACTTTAAGCTCATATGCCAAATATTAATAAAGCTTACTGACCAAAATTACTGGACATCTAGCACAATATAATTAACTACAGAACCCATACAATGGGAATACTAGTTTTACATATTTCTCTTAAATTTAGTGGTACAGTGAAATCTGGTCTAAAAGTAGCTTAATCCTTGAGTAATACCCCTTGGATCATGGGAGGGAGGTTGTAGATTTGAATCCCACAGATGTTCAAAATTAGGAAGGTATCTTAAGTAGTTCTGGAGAGGTGGTACCAATCAAATATAGACAGATTGTATATACAAATGTATATACTCTTCCAACCAAATTTTAAGTCCCTCCTAGTACTGTCACATTTATCCGATACCCAGACCCGACCTGGACCTGGCATTGGACCGGAACCGACCCGATCTATATAGGTCTGAGTCCGAGTCCTAAAATAAAAACCCGATGCACTTCAAGGTCCGGGTCCGGGTCCGCTCAACATAGACCCGACCCGGACCCAAACCCGGACCCGTTTAAAAAGACCCCAAAAAATATGAAATTTAAATAATAGAGTTATAGGGATATACATGTAAATAGTAATTGTTGAAGATATATGTGTAAATATAATATTTATTCATGTACTTAAGTGCAAAATTTGTTGAAACCGTAGGATATCGGGAGCAAAAAATACTTAAGTGCAAATATTTATTCCCCGCTACCGAATCTGACAGGTATATTTTTTAATTTGGGCCCGAACCCGGACCCGGACTCAATTCTCACAAGTTTGGGTCCGGGTCCAATTTTTGGAGCCGTAAGGTACCGAGTCCGAGTCCGGGTCCGGGTGGTGGACCTGACCCGATAGGACCCGATAGCAGCTCTAGTCCCTCCTACTGGGCTCAACCTTCCTCATAAACTTAATCAAATATATATATAGGGTAGCGATCGGGTAAGAACGGTTCTCACAATAAGCATCGTGAGAACTCCACACCTATCCATCCTATATGGACAATCTGAATTGTTCACAATGTTTAACATGACCAAATTAATCTAAAAGTACAAAATCAGGTAATTTGAAATTCATATGTTCATGCATTGTCATTATAAAAAATAATGATTTTTCAACCATACAATTTGTAACACTTCAATGCATGGGCAAACGAATTTCAAACGACTTGATTTCTTAAACATAGACTAATTTAGTCATGAAGATCAAACTGAACGGTTCAGATTTGTCAACTGACGTCCCCCAAACATTCTTTATGTGGTTCTCACCAAAAGAGTTTTCACTCGATCATGGCTATATATACAAGTTCTACACATCCTTCTAGTGATTATAAATTTTATATATACCTACACATACAAAATGGAAGTGGGTGCAGCTTGATATCTCTATAGCTTCAACTAGGGTTGCAAACCGGGTCCGGTTCCGGGTTCGGTCAACACGTGACCCGCCCGAGCCTGCCCACAGTTGATCCGGACCCGTTTGACCCAGTCCAGGTTCGAGTCAAACCCGCATATCCAAACGGGTCGGACCGGGTCGAGAAAATAGCGAAAAAAAACCTGCTCGACCCAGCCCGTTTAACCCTCTACCTGTCACAACCCGATCCGAAACCGACCTGCAACCTACCGAGTTGGCAACGGTCGACCCAGCGGGCCAACCCACCTGGTCGAACGGGCCTGCCGTTGAGATGCAGTCGTTGCTGCTATGTTTCTTGCTTCTTTTTTATTTTTTTGAACTTTTTGGGGGGTTCTTGTCTATAAAAACCCCCTAAATTTACTCATTTTCTGCAAATTCACTATGTTCTCCATCTATCAACTCTTACTGTCTCAACTCTCCACTACTACTACTACATACTACTCTTAATCTACTTCAACAAAGAAGCAACAACGAAGTGAAGAAGTTCGATCGTGTCGAATTCATGTCGAAGCTACTATGTTTACTACCAACTCTCTCTACTACTCAATTTTTTGTCGAAACTCACTCTTTTAACCCGACTCTACTACATATTTTCTCAAATGAAGAAGCTTAATTGCTTGAATTCTCGTCGTCTACAGAACTCTTTTTATTATTTCTCTTAAATTAGCGTATTCGTGAAGTACGGCAAAAAATTTCAACTCTCTCAACTCTTTATTATTGTTGTAGCTTTATTTTTTTTGTCAACTTATCTGTTGGTTTTTTGCTACTCTCTCAACTCTCAACCCTCCAATCGTTTTTTTGCATTTTATTTTCACATACACTACTACCTCAACTCTCTCAACTCTCCTATATTGTTTTTTTTTTTGCTTTTTCACGAACACTACTATTACACTAGAAATCATTTTTTCCACATACACTACTACTACATTACATTTATCATGTCATGATCACAAGGTAGCAGTCGTTGCCAAAGTGGACAAGAATCCACAAGTTAATCTCGTCGGCCTCCAATAATCCCACAATTAGAGACTGAATATAACCCTAACCTTAATGTAGATTATAAAAATGTTCATCCACACGATTTTGATCCCAACACAACAAGAAATACATGCTAATGACACAAACGCATGACACTAACCCGCACAACCCACTTCTAGTAGAAAACATGGAGTCCAAACTATTGATTGACACATATTATACAACTATATCCCAAACGAAGAAAATCCGAGCATAGAACACAAGATTTGCAAAACATGTAAAAGTTACAGATGGAAGAAGGGTGAAGGGACGGGTACAATTAGTCGACACATTACAAATGTACACCTCGAACTAGTATAAGACCAACAAACCCAACAAAAGATCAACCCTAGCACCGGGCAAGCAGATAGCCATACCTATGATCCTGAAATCGTTCGTCGAAGAATGGCTAGATTAGTTATTAGGTGATATGGCTAAAAATAGAACCAAATCGGGACCTTTCAAATAGGGCACGAATCTTAAAGCACTCAGGGATAAAACGGTAATTTCCACCACGAACGGGTCTGAAATGGGAACTGAATCTTTCTTCAAAGCACAATAACCCAAAAACGGATCTGACATATTGGGTATGGGTGGCAGCCCGTCACAAACCAGCCCAGGTCATTTAAAGAGTAATTCAAATTCATGGTTATCTCTCAGAGACAGTTTAAACCAAATATCTTATCATGAAACGATTTAAACTCTACATCTTATCCAAAAATACCGGGCCATAGGGATAAAAGATTATCTCTAAACTGTCTCTATAGGCAACTATAAATACCTCTCCCCCCCACCATAACAAGGTAATCAATATTTATCGACATAAAGCTCTTTCATAATCTTCCTGATTACTGACAAAAGCGTCGGAGGGTTTGTCGCCGGTATCCATCACGGTGTATTGAACTTTTTGCAAGTCAACAGTAGCGGCAAGAAACCAGCCAAACGCCGGTGAAGGTCAACAAGTTTGCCTTTATTGTTTCCAAAAGAATCCATAAATTCATCTGTTTGCTCCGACACCAAAATCAGCAGCAACAGATTGGCACCGCTGTGGAAAAAAAAGCAATCCAACCTTACTTCATCAGCGAAAGTCAGTTTCAAACCATACCTCCGAAAGAGAAGGAGAAGGCAGCAGCCTCCAGCCGAAGCGCCACTCCTCTTCCTCCTCCAGTCCAAGATGTCCTTCCTCAACTCAATCAGCATGTTCAGCAACTGCAACCTAAACAGCCTCTTCCTCAACAGCCTCCTCCTAAACAGGTCCCTCCAGGGTCTCGGGAGGCTCCCGTCGAAGTCGTCCAAAGCAACACCCTCATCATGATCATGTTTCGGTCCACAATCTCTCAACTGACTCTATGGCTTCACAAAGTCCTCCAGAGCCGGATCTACGTCAAGTAATTCTTAACCGTCGGCAGGGGGTCGACCTCCGAACTCGCCCGAATAAATGGCGAGCCCCTGAGGAAGTCCCTCAACCAGGGGCCTCGAGCGTCCGGACCCCCCTGTAGACCGAGGACCAGAAGATCCCCTCCTACGAGAAGGTGAAGAGAGTCCCCTCCACATCGTCGACGGAGAATTCGTACTCCAATAAGCCGAGCCACACCTAGGGACCGCCGAGCTGGAGGGGCACCAGTCACTCAAGCCGAACTCCAGAACTTCAAACAAGATATCATGCGGGCTCTTAATATCACCACGAGTCAGGATCAGCATACACAGCCATCGCCATACCGTCACTCATTAAGGAGAGTCTCGATGGTCAACTAGATCCGACCGGAGGGATGACTCTGTCCACCGCCGTCTCCACGAGATGGAGAGGCGCCTCAACAAGATCAATCCCGAAGAAGAACGGACTAATAGGTTCCACCCAAGCAGACCCCCTTCTCTAAGGCCATCATGGAAGCTTCGATCCCCGAAGCCTTTAAGCCACCCCACTTTGAATCCTACAATGGGGAGTCAGACCCGGCCGACCATATCGAGTTTTAAAACTCTCATGATGATTCATCAAGCCTCGGATGCGCTCCTCTGCAAGGCCTTCCCAACAACGTTGAGGGGACCAGCACGAGAGTGGTACTCCCGTCTATCCCCAGCCTCCATCTTCTCATTCAAATAGTTTGAAGAGCTTTCCTTCACCCACTTCATTGGCAGTCGCCGAGCCGAGAAAACAAGTGCATCTTTGTTAGCACTCAGCCAAAGAAAGGGTGAACATCTAAGAGATTACATTCGGCGCTTCACCACCAAGCCCGGTCTATTGCCTCCCTCAACCAATCAATAGCCTCTGCGGCATTCAGGCACAACGTCACCAACGCCGACCTCAGGGCGTCCCTTGCCAAGAAGCCTCCTCGGGACTTCTCGGAACTCCTGCTTAGGAGCGAGAAGTACATCCAAGCGGAAAAGGCTATCAACCCCCCCAGTCTTGAGGAACTGTCTTTCGGGAACAAACGGAAGGATACAAGCGAAGGACCCCAGAAATTCCAGAAAGATGACAATGGTCAGTGCCACCCCACTCCTCGTTTTGAGAAGTTCACCCCCCTCAATGCTAGTATATCAGCAGTTCTTATGGAGGTGGACAAGGAAGGCTACTTCGCGGTCCCCCTATAATGAATACCCCTGGCAAGAAAAGGAACAGGATAATTGGTGCCACTTTCATAAGGACCACGGCCACGACACGGATGATTGTCGGACTCTCAAAGAGGAGATCGAAGAACTCATACAACCGGGACACCTGGCCAAGTTCGTCAGAAATGATGGGCCCGATCCTCCACCCCGAGGAGCCAACAATCAAACCGAGAGGCCCAACAAGTTCCAAGACTCCGAACCTGGGGTCACCCTCCACCTTATCCATGGAGGTCCAATGCGGGGATAACCAAACTCCTCCTTACTCCTTAGAGGCCTTCACCCTATTGTAGAAGTAGGTTTCAGTTTTCAATAAAGTCGATGCTTGTAACACGGCCAAAAGCATAAAATAATGGCTCTCCCCATTGAAGCAGCCACTTAATTTGTTTCAATAAAACTTAGCTTTTTTCTATTGAAAATTACTGCATTTGCCTCATGTCTATCTCTTCGAGTCACATCTACGACTCGTTAAACGGTAAGTTCAGAGTCCAGTTTGTCCTACAGAGCTGCTCCCACAACTTACTAAGCTCAAAAGACGAGTTTGGAGTCCAACACTTGTTCGACGCCGCTTTAGCCGCTTGCAAACAAGCAAGTGCGGGGCAGCTCACCATTCAGAATTACTCCTACAACTCGTTGAACCTCCTCAAAAAACAAGTTTGGAGTCTAACACTTGGTTCGACGCCGCTTTAGCCGCTTGCAAACAAGCAAGTGCGGAGTAGCTCACCATTTGGAATTGCTCCTACAACTCGTTGAAATTCTTAAAAACAATAAGTTCGGAGTCCAATACTTGATTCGACGCCACTTTAGCCTCTTGCAAAACAAACAAGTGCGGAACAGCTCACCATTCGAAATTGCTCCTACAACTCGTTGATAACCCCGTAACAACTAGTTCGAAGTTCACAATCATGGTTCGAAATTACCCTCACAGCTTGCAAGTATGCGGTCTCGGAGCTCAAAACGAACATTCATACTACTCCCACTGCTAGTTAAATTTTGCAACAAACAAGTTCGGGGCTCAACTCTTTCCTAAAGCTCTCCTCAAACTCGTCTCCCAAACGGCTCTCTCCTAGAGCCTGGTGATGCTCTTCGCTCCGCTCGCCTCCAGAGGGCCCTCTTCCCAACGAGTTCGGAGCGCAACTCTCCCCTATAGTTGCTCCTCAAACTCATCTCCTGAATGGCTCTCTCCTAGAACCTGGTGATGCTCTTCACTCCGCTCGACTCCTGAGAGGCCTTCTTCCAAGAGAGTTCGGAGCCTAACTCGTCTAGAGACGCTCCCTAAACTTGCCCCTAAGAAAGGATCTCCCCCAGAGTCATACAAAGCTCTTCTCAACTTTATAAAGGCGAAGATGTTGCGGGACTATTTTGACCATGAAGGAGGGTGATTCTTCAACCGACTTCTGAAGAGAAATTGTATATCTTTGAGTTAGCTTCGAAACGGTCATACCCCTAATCAGACATCCATAGCATCGGAAAAGTGGGTCACAACATGGCTGCGCCGAATGTAAAAATAGGGAGAATCATCGCCTCAAAATTCGTGCTTGATCTCGATTAACGGCTCTGATCGAGCCACGTAGCTGGATCTAAAATCCGAGCGTCTGAACAACCGAGCGTGAAATTGGAAGAAAAAAACTCTGCCTCCCAACACACGCTCGATCATGATCAACGGTTGTTATTAAATCAAAAAATGAGGTAGTCAACGGTCAACATTGACCGCCACATGTCAAGTAGCCGAAGCCTCTCCTGGGTTTGAAAACTCAATCCGAGCATTCTTGCCACCGAACTAGAAAATGGAGAAAAACTCTGCCTCAAGATCCACGCTCAAATCTAGATCATCGGCTCAGATTCGCAAACAAAAAAGAAAAGAAAAAAAATTAAATACTAAAGGGTTAACGGGTCGTGTTCAGACCCGTTAGAGACCCGCCACCCTCCTCTCTCCTCTCAATCTGAGTTTGAGCGCCAAAAAACAAACTCAACTTCGCCATCCTCCATCTCGTCTCCTCCCTCGTCGAGCTCCATCTTGTCTCCTCCCTCGTCGAGCTCTGAACCCTCCACGAGCTCCATCAACGAGCTCAATCGTCACCTTCCCCGAGCTCCAGCAACTGAGCTCCACGTCGTGCTTCTTCTACCTTTGCTAAGCTCCACCTCTTCTCTTCGCTGAAACTCCGCAAGCGTCGAGCTCTTCTTCGTCGAGCACCGATCCCGTCGTCAAGCTCCTTTCCTCGTCGCCCATGCGAAGCCCTCCTTCACAGTCACAAGCTCCAATGCCATCGTCAAGCTCCTCTCCTCGTCACCCATGCGAAGCCCTCCTTCGAAGTCACGAGCAGCAATGCCGAGCTCGAATCACTCCTCGCCAAGCTCAACCTCACCATTCTCCAAACCCGCCCAACTCTGCCCAGCTCTGCCTCTCACCGAACTCGTCGAGCTCGCCCAACTCCGCCTAGCTCTCTATGTCGCCGTTCAACGAGCTCCAACTCCTCCACGCCGAGCTCCCTCACCTCCAGCGGAGCTTCGAACCCCTCACCGTAGTCAAGCTCCCTCCTCCAACTCAACACCGAGCTCCTCTCGCCACACGGGGTGCTCGTCAGAATCGGAGATGAGGGTCGAAGACGAGGGCCGAGGGTTGAAGACGAGGGCCAAAGTCAAAAACGAGATAAGGCGGGAAAGAAAGAAAAAAAATCAAATCAAATCAAATCCACGTGGCGGTCAACGATCGAGCAAACAAGGATCCGAATGTGAAATTAGGGAAAACACCTCGCTTTGCGATGCGCGCTCGCTTGATCGTGATCAACGCATAGGATTGCGCCACGTGTACTGGTAAATATTAATTTATTTATTTGAATTAATTATTTAAAAAATCCGAAAAGTTAATTAAAAATTGAAAAAAATAATTAAAAATTCTAAAAATAATTATTAAATCTGAAAAATATAATTATTAAATTAGAATAATTAATTGAAATTTTCGAAAATTAATTATTTAAATTCGAAAATTGAATAAAAATTCAAAAATTGATTAAAAATTGAAGAAGAAAAAAAATCAGAAAATTTTGGAAAAATCAGTAAAAAAATCCAGAAAATTCTTTTTAAAAATTTGGGTATTTTACAAGCTCAAAATAACACCGTTACACATCGAGCAAGATCCGAACTCCCCCGAGAATGCCGATAAATTCTATTAGCCAATGAAAACGGACACAACTACTCTTCAAAGGCTGTGAAACTCAATCTTCAGGAGTGAGGGGCTTGTGATATGGCTAAAAATAGAACCAAATCAGGACCGTTCAAATCGAGCACGAATCTTAAAGCTCTCAGGGATAAAACGATAATTTCCACCACAAATGAGTCTAAAATGGGAACTGGATCTTTCTTCAAAGCACAATAACCCAAAAACGGATCTGTCCTATTGGGTATGAGTGGCAGCCCGTAACAAACCAGCCCAGGTCATTTAAAGAGTAATTCAAATTCATGGTTATCTCTAAGAGACGGTTTAAACCAAATCTCTTATCATGAAATAATTTAAACTCTACATCTTATCCAAAAATACTGGGACATAGGGATAAATAATTATCTTTAAACTGTCCCTAAAGGCAACTATAAATACTCCTCTCCCCCCACCATAACAAGGTAATCAATATCTTTTCACATAAAGCTCTTTCATAATCTTCCTAATTACTGACAAGAGCGTCGGAGGGTTCGTTGCCGGGATCCATCCCGGTGTATCGAACTTTTTGCAAGTCAACGGCAGCGGCAAGAAACCAGTCAAATGCCGGTGAAAGTCAACAAGTTTGCCTTTATCGTTTTCAAAAGAATCTACAAATTCATCTGTTTGCTCCCACACCAAAATCAGCAGCAACATTAGGAAAGAGTTGTCATTTTCCTATTCGCAAGTAGAAACTTAGATGCATTTAACCAAAACGCACTAAATCCATATTTCAAAAGAATTCCTAGAAATACATTGAAGACCGATTGTTTTAAACTATATTCCAGTTGCTGCTGATTTTGGTGTGGGAGCAAACAGATAGAACTTGTGGATTCTTGAAAAAATGAACAAGGCAAACCTGTTGACCTGTTGACCTTCACTGACTTGTTGACTTGGTCTCTTGCCGCCGCCGCGAACCTGCAAAAAGTGCGAGACACCGGGATGGATCCCGGTGACGCACCCTCCGACGCTCTTGTCAGTAATCTGAATGATTAAGCAAGAACTTAAACTGAAAAAGTATTGATCACCTCTTAATGATGGTGGATGAAGAATATTTATAGTCGCCTTAGGGATCCGTTTCAGGATATGAATATATCCCTACTTTCCGGTGTGAATGGATAGAAGCGGTTAAGATCACTTCTTAGGGATAATTATGAATCTGAATTCTTCTTTATCCTTCTGAACTGGTTTGTAACGAGTTGGAACCCGTACCCAGTAAGACAGATCCGTTTATGGGTTATTGGACTTTGAATAAAGACCCAGTTTCCATTTCAGACCCGTTAGTAGGTGAAATTACCGTTTTACCTTTGAGCTTTAAGATTCGTGTCCAATTTGAACGGCCCCGATTTAATCCCTTTTTAGCCATTTGTCGCCGCCACGAACCTGCAAAAAGTGCGAGACACCGGGATGGATCCCGACGACGCACCCTCCGACGCTCTTGTCAGTAATCTGAATGATTCAGCAAGAACTTAAACTGGAAAAGTATTGATCACCTCTTAATGATGGTGGATGGAGGGTATTTATAGTCGCCTTAGGGATCCGTTTCAAGATATGAATATATCCCTACTTTCCGGTGTGAATGGATAGAAGCGGTTAAGATCACTTCTTAGGGATAATTATGAATTTGAATTTTTCTTTATTCTTTTGAACTGGTTTGTAACGGGTTGGGACCCGTACCCAGGAAAACAGGTCCGTTTATGGGTTATTGGGCTTTGAATAAAGACCCAGTTTCCATTTCAGACCCGTTAGTAGGTAAAATTGCCATTTTACCCCTGAGCTTTAAGATTCGTGTCCGATTTGAACGGCCCCGATTTAATCCCATTTTTAGCCATATCACAAGCCCCCCACTCCTGGAGACTGAGATTTATTGTCTTCGAGGAGTAGTTTTGTTATTCTAATGGCGTACGGAATTTTATCGGTGTTCTTAAGGGAGTTCGAATCTTGCTCGGGGTGTAACGGTGTTATTCGGGACTTGTAAAATACCCAAAAATATCCTCAGAATTTTCTGGATTTTTGGTGATTTTTTTAGATTTTTCTGAATTTTTTTGAATTTTTTTGAATTTTTTATTCATTTTCCGAATTAATTAATTAATTATCGGAAATACTAATTAATTATTCTAATTTAATAATTATTTTTTCAGAATTTTTAAATAATTTTTCTAAATTAATAATTATTTTTAGAATTTTTAATTAATTTTTTTCGATTTTTAAATATTTTTTTGGATTTTTTTTAAATAATTAAAACAAATTAATTAATTAATTAAATAAATATTACCTGGACACGTGGCGCGTTTCTGAGCGTCGATCATGATCAGATGTGTGCGCATCGCAAAGCAGATCACGTTCTGGACACGTGGCGCGTTTCTGAGCGTCGATCATGATTAGATGTGCGCGCATCGCAAAGCAAATCACGTTCTGGACACGTGGCGCGTTTCTGAGCGTCGATCGTGTTGTGACGCGAATTTTGAGAAGATCGGACGGCTTGTATAGGTCGGTAGGGTTTTTTCTCCAATTTCAAGATCGGTATTCGGCACCTCGGCACCCGTCCTCGGATCTGGCCGACCCATGGATATGACGCCACGCGGCGTGCCACGTGGCATTTTTCTTTTTTCTTTTTCTTTTTCTCTCTCTTCTTCGTCTCTGTTCTTTCTCCCGCCTTGTTTCCTTCTTCCCCGCTCCATTTCTCATCTTCGCCTCTGCTCCCTTCTCCTTCGTCTCCTCTCTTCGGCGCCACTTCAACGAAGAGAGAGCTCGACGTCGGTATGGCGAGAGGAGCTCAGCGGAGAGGAGGTGGGCTCGGCTATGGGCGAGCTCGGCGAGATGGCGAGGGGAGCTCGAAGCTTTGGCGAAGCTTCGTCGAGGAGGTTCGAGCTTCGATGGTGGAGATGTGTAAGCACGGGAATGGGTTCGGAGCTCGCATTGTGGAAGGCGAGCTTGTTGTCGAAGCTTCAACTGAAGTGTAGAGCTCGGAAGTGGGCTCTGTTTTCGGTGACGAAGCTCCCCGTCGAAGCTATGGTGGAGCGTGCTTATGGGCTTCGACGGATAGAGGAGCTCGGCGGGGATGGAGCTCGCATGGTTGGAGTGGAAGATCGTCGCACGGCTTCGACGAGTTGGCGAAGAGTTTGGGTTCTCTCTTCTTTTTTTTCTCTGGTTTTGGCGGGAAGTTGGCTGAAGAAGAGGAAGTGAAATGGGGTTCGGGTTTGGGACCCTAACGCGTCCGAACCCGACCCTCATGCTCCTTTTTTTTCTTCCTCGCTGCTTCTTGTTCGGCAAATCCAAGCGCGAATTTTGAGGCGCATTTTTGCCACTTTACACTTCGGTAGTTCGGTAGCTCGGATTTCAGATCCGAACTACGTGGCTCAATCTGGACGGTTGATCATGATCATGACACGAATCACGAGACAGGAGGCTCAGATTTCTAGAAAACGTTATCTTGTCGTTTTGTGGAGACGTGACGCGATCTGAGCCGTTCATCATGTTCTGGCACGTTTTTTGACATGATCCAACAGTTAAGGTAGTTCGGCGTCATTTTCTTCAAATGTGAGGGTCGGTACCTCGTCACTTCGGCCCGGTGACTCGGTAACTCGTCCTCTGTCCATAGTAGCTCGGTAGCTCGGCTATGGTGGAGCTCAACGAGGTGAGCTCGACGACGGAGGAGGGTTCGGAGCTCGACGAGGAAGGGGGTCAGCATATTGGAGAGGTGAAGAGCTCCGAAGCTTGGTGTCGGATTCGCTTTCCCGGTGCTACGGTGGTCCGATCGGGGCGTGTGACCCCTCATTTCGAAGCTAAGTTGAAGATCTACAACTCTTTAGGAGTGGGATGAAGATTCACCCTTCTTCATATTCAAAATAGCCCCGCAACATCCTTGTCTTGATAAAGTTGAGGAGTGTTTTGGGCTTGGGGATTTTTGAAGAGGAGCTCCACTCCTAGGGGTGGAGAAGATGTGCTAGGAAGATCCACGTAAGAGCCATGGGAAGACCCATTCTTTGAGGTGAGTGCAAGGAGCAACTCTATAGAAGAGTTCTGAGCTCTGAACTTGCTTAGAAGATGCCCACTTTGGAGGCGAGCGGAGTGAAGAGCTCGGCTCTAGGAGAGAGCCATCTGGGAGACGAGTTTGAGGAGCAACTCCAGGAGAGAGTTGTGAGCTCCGAACTCGTTGAGAAGAGGTCTGCCTTGGAGGTGCGCGGGGCGAAGCGCTTGACTCTAGGAGAGAGCCATTTGGAAGACGAGTTTGAGGAACAACTCTAGGAGAGAGTTGCAGCTCCGAACTCGCTGTTTAAGTGAGAGAATCAATGGTTGTGGGAGCAGTTTCGAATGGCGAACCACTTCTAACTCGCTTAAGAACAAGTTATTTGAAGCGGAATCAAGTCAAGTGTTGGACTCCGAACTCATCGTTTTAAGAGAGTATCAACGGTTGTGGGAGCAGTTCCGAATGGCGAACCACTTCTAACTTAAGAGCAAGTTATTTGAAGCAGAATCGAGCCAAATGTTGGACTCCGAACTCGTTGTTTTTAAAAGAGTATCAACGGTTGTGGGAACAGTTCCGAATAGCGAACCACTTCTAACTTGCTTAAGAGCAAGTTATTTGAAGCGGAATCCAGCCAAGTGTTGGACTCCGAACTCGTGGTTAGGGGGGGTTAACGAGGTGTAGGAGCAATTCCGAATGGCAAACCACTTCTTACCCGCTTATGAGCGAGTAATTTAAAGCAGACTCGAACCAAGTGTAGGACTCCGAACTCGTTGTTAGAGCTTAGTAAGTCGCAGGAGCAGCCAGGCAGAAGAAGCTGGACTCTGAACTCACCATTTAGCGAGTCATGACTCGGAGAGATAGAGATAAAGCAAGAGCAATAATTTTCAATGAAAAAAATATAAAGTTTTATTGAGATAAACTAAGTGGCCGCTTCAATAGGGCGAGCCATTATTACATGCTATTGGCCGGATTACAAGCATCGGCCTTATTGAAAATCAAGATCCTACTTCTACGATAAGGTGAAGACCTCTTGGGAGGAGCTGAGTCTTGAAGCTCGGCGGGCCTTTCTGTTCGTTTGTTGGCTCCGCAGGGGGGAAGCTCGGCCCCCTCCTTTTGGACGAACTTGGTCAAGTGCCCCCGTTGTATGAGTTCTTCGATCTCCTCCTTGAGAGCCCGACAATCATCCGTGTCGTGGCCGTGGTCCCTGTGAAAGCGGCACCACTTATCCTTGTTCCTCTTTTTGCCAGGTGTATTCATTCTAGGGGGAGCACGGAGTAGCCCTTCCTTGTCCACCTCCATAAGAACTTCTGATATATTAGCAATGAGGAGGGTGAACTTCTCAAAATGTGGAGTTGGGCGGCACTGGCCATTACTGTCCTTCTGGAATTTTTATGACCCCTCTTCGCTCATATTCTTCCTCGCTCGTATTCTTCCATTTGTTCCCGAAAGATGTCTCCTTAAGAGCAAGGGGGTTGAGAGCCTTTTCCGCTCGTATATACTTCTCCACCCCGAGTAGGAGTTCTGAGAAGTCCCGATGAGGCTTCTTGGCAAGGAATGCCCTGAGGTTGGCATTAGTGACGTTGCGTTCGAATACGGCAGAGGCTACTGATTGGTTGAGGGAGGGAATGGACCGGGCTTCGGCGGTGAAGCGTCAAACGTAATCCCTTAGGCGTTCACCCTTTTCTTGGTTGAGGGTCACCAGGGATGCACTTGTTTTCTCAGCCCAGCGGCTACTCACGAAATGAGTAAGGAAAAGCCCTTCGAACTAATCGAATGAGAAGATGGAGGCCGGGACGAGTCGAGAGTACCATTCTCTTGCAGGCCCCTTCAACGTGGCAGGAAAGATCTTGCAGAGGAGGGCGTCTGAAGCATGGTAGATCATCATGAGAGTTTTGAAACTCTCTATGGGATCCGCGGGGTCCGACTACCTGGTATATGACTCGAAGTGAGGCGGCTTGAAGTTCTCTGGAATGGGGGCCTCCATGATGGTGCGGGAGAATGGAGGTCTGCTCGGGCAGATGTTTATCGCCCATTGCTCTTCTTCCCTGTCAATTCGGCCGAGGCACCTCTCCATCTCGTGGAGACGGCGGTAGACCGAGTCTTCTCTTTGATCATACCTTGCCAAGCCCCGGGACTCATCTTCGTACGAGGATGGATTGGGGCTGCGGCGATGGTAGCTTGGAGAAGGACGAGGACTGAGAGTGTGAAGGCGGTGGCTCCTAGCTGGCTCATGAGTAGGTGGCCTCTGGTCGTTCTTTGGGGCGATATTGAGGGCCTGTAAGACTGTTGCTTGGAAGTCTTGAAGATCTGCCCTTGTGACTGGTGCCTCTCCAGCTTGGCGGTCCCTATGTGTGACTCAGCTTACTGAAGAATGAGTTCTCCGCCGATGACGCTGAGGGGACTCTCTTTGCCTCCTCGGGGGAGGGGATCTTCTAGTCCTCGGTCGGCGGGGGGTTCGAATTCTTGAGGCCCCTGGGTGCTCGGGTTGATGGACTCCACCAAGGGCTCGCCATCCATTCAGGCGAGTTCTGAGGTCGACCCCCTTTTGACGGTTGACAATCACTTGATGAAGATCCCGCTCGGGAGGGCTTTGAGAAGCCATTGATTCAACTGAAGGATTGGGACCTGCGACTTGGTCATGAGGAGGATGTTGCTTCGGACGACTCTGACAGGAGCCCCCCTGGGCAGCCCCCTGAGACCCTGGAGGGGCCTGTTGAGTAGGAGCACCTTGAACCGGAGGAGGGAGAGGAGGAAGAGAAGTGGTTCTTCGGTTGGAGACCGCTGCCTTCCCCTTCTGTTTTGGATGCATGGCTTGAAACTAGTATCGTTGATGAAGTTAGGTCAGGTTGCTTTTTCGATTCCCACAGACGGCGCCAATCTGTTGCTGCTGATTTTGATGTGGGAGCAAACAGATAGAACTTGTGGATTCTTGAGAAAACGAACAAGGCAAACCTGTTGACCTTCACCGACTTGTTGACTTGGTCTCTTGCCGCCGCCGCGAACATGCAAAAAGTGCGAGACACCGGGATGGATCCCGACGACGCACCCTCCAACGCTCTTGTCAGTAATCTAAATGATTAAGCAAGAACTTAAACTGGAAAAGTATTGATCACCTCTTAATGATGGTGGATGGGGGGTATTTATAGTCGCCTTAGGGATCCGTTTCAAGATATGAATATATCCCTACTTCCCGGTGTGAATGGATAGAAGCGGTTAAGATCCCATCTTAGGGATAATTATGAATCTGAATTCTTCTTTATCCTTCTGAACTGGTTTGTAACAGGTTAGGACCCGTACCCAGTAAGACAGATCCGTTTATGGGTTATTGGGCTTTGAATAAAGACCCAGTTCCCATTTCAGACCCATTAGTAGGTGAAATTACCGTTACACCCCGAACAAGATCCGAACTCCCTTAAGAACACCGATAAAATCCCGTACGCCATTAGAACAACAAAACTACTCCTCGAAGACTGTAAAACTCAGTCTCCAGTAGTGGGGGGCTCGTGATATGGCTAAGATTAAATCGGGACCGTTCAAATCGGACACGAATCTTAAAGCTCAGGGGTAAAATGATAATTTCACCTACTAACAGGTCTGAAATGGAAACTGGGTCTTTATTCAAAGCCCAATAACCCATAAACGGGAATCTGTCTTACTGGGTACGGGTCCCAACCCGTTACAAACCAGTTCAGAAGGATAAAGAAGAATTCAGATTCATAATTATCCCTAAGAAGTGATCTTAACCGCTTCTATCCATTCACACCGGAAAGTAGAGATATATTCATATCTTGAAACAGATCCCTAAGGCGACTATAAATACCTCCCATCCACCATCATTAAGAGGTGATCAATACTTTTCCAGTTTAAGTTCTTGCTTAATCATTCAGATTACTGACAAGAGCGTCGGAGGGTGCGTCGCCGGGATCCATCCCGGTGTCTCGCACTTTTTGCAGGTTCGCGGCAACGGCAAGAGACCAAGTCAACAAGTCAGTGAAGGTCAACAGGTCAACAGGTTTGCCTTGTTCGTTTTCTCAAAAATCCACAAGTTCTATCTATTTTCTCCCACACCAAAATCAGCAACAACAATTCCAAAATAAGAGACGCTTTAATTGCAGTTTTGTATTCTTTAACTTATAGAGTATCGTTAATAGTCGATTGTTGGAAAGGTTGTAACGATATTCCGATGATGAACATAACTTGTCATTGGATCGATTGTAATTGGCTCATTCAAAAAAGAATCTTATCACTTGCCGTTTTGCCATACCCTCATAGTGGTATGGTTATCGCAACACGTATTTTAGAAATTTGTGATTTAATTCATATTCGTGATAAAAAAATCGATTAGTTTTGATAATGCATCCAACACTAGTTCAATTGGTACATTACAACAACAGTTAGCTCCTCCATGTCTTGAAATTTTCATGTTAGAAGTGTATGTCATATTCTAAATTTATGTGTACAAGATGCTTTGAAAGTAGCCGATCTATAAGTTAATGCAATTAGAAATTGTACATTTCATCGTTTTGAGTGGTACTATGCTTTAACAATTTAAAGAATGGTGCAATCTTAAGAGAGTACATTTTAGAAATTTTTTCTAAAGATGTTAAATACCGATTTCGACTTATTAAATATTGTTACAATACAAAGCGGTTATAAATTATTTTTGTTATGCAAAAAACATGAAAAATTTCGAAATGACACCCGAATCATGGTATTTTACCGAAAGTTTGTTAAAATTTTTAGAACCTTTTAAAACTGCAACTGTGAAGTTTTCAAAATCTTATGATTTCACTTCTAATAGTATTTTTATTTCAATAATTACTATGATGCAAACTTTTCAAGAATTCTTTCGGACTCTTACATTATCCATATTGTTATTCCCACTTATAATAAAATTTTAAAGTATTTTAATCCTCCTATGTTGTATTGTATTGCTACTTAATGGATCCTCGTATCAAATTAACGGGTACGAAGAGTTTGATTAAAATATTTTCTAATTTAGTTGATGAAGACTCTAATTAAGAATATAATGATTATTTAGCTACATTTGAGTTGACATTAAATAACTTGTATGATTTTTATGTTAGAACTTATGCATTTAGTAGTACAACACGTCAAACTAGTATATCAATTTCTTCTTCTTCTTCTAGGGGTAAGGGTAACAATACATTAGAATGTCATTGCTAATTTACTTGCTTGTATTCAATCTAAAAAAATCTAGGATTAATGCACCTAATGAATTAAACTGTATAATTCACAACATAGTGAGAATTCTTTTTCTAAGATTTTAGTGCTACAATGGTTGAAAGAACATGAAACTCTTTTTCTAGTTCTTTCACATATGGCTAGAGATCTATTAATCCCTCTTGTGTCTACAATTGCATCAGAAAGTGTTTTTCTTTAAGTGGCAGAATTTTAAATGATTACAGGAATAGCTTGAAGTCGGATTAATTGGAGATACTCGTGAGAACCGAAGATTGGATGAAAGCTAAAGATAGGACTCAAGAAAAAGCGGTCGACACCCAATAAATGGAAGCAACTCAACTGAAAATCAACAAGCTGAGTGGAAAATTTAGGGTGATGAGATCCTAGGTTTAGGTTAAGTAAAGGTGAACGACAGTATTCCAATGCTCTCTCTTCAATCTAACTCTAGGATATCTCGAACTCTAGATTATCCCCTTAAACATGTAATTTAATAAATTTGTATGTTTTTTAGTTTTTATTACATGTATTTGTATGTAAAAAAATTTTAAAAACTTATTACAGCTGAAAAGATTAATTATATATACAATTTTGTTTCACTCGTATACGTACATTTTTTTTTAAAAAAAATTGTTGGAGTTAAAAAAACAAAAACCCGGGCCAACCCGCGACCCGGCCCGGGCCAAGTTCAACCCGAAAGGGTTGGCAGGTCGGGTCGAGTTTTTAAAACTTTAATATTGATTTATATATTAATTATTTAGAGTCATCGTGTTAGCTAATGCTACTATTCACTATTCTTCTTGTATAATTCAAGTCTCAAGGCTCGGGAGATGCTGCATTCCTTTCTAAGAGTCTCATAGAGTTCACTAATCGTTACTTAACTACTTTAATATCATTTCTCTTTGAATATAAAAGTGGTTTACTGCTATTAGTGGTTTACTAGTTTTCAAGTGACTGTCTACTCCTCTGAAGTAGATGAATCATGCATGCAATGATATTCTATTGTTTCACAATTTCCTATATTTTAAAGATATTTTTAGATAACTTCTTTAATTTTATCTTTTTCTACCATTTGTTCTTTCTCTTTTTCCAGAAGAATGGAAACCACAGTGTAGTATTCGGTATAAGGGAGTAGCCCTGCATATTGCTTTCTGTAACATCCACTGGCTTTCCAAAACAAATTTCCAAGGAAATATATGATAAAGAGTTAATACTCTAAAAAAAAGAAGTAAACTATTCACTACTTTCTTCCTTAACCATCCAATCCGTCAAAGTGAACATATTAAAATCATATATGGCGGCTTTCAGGTTCACAGTTCATTAGCCTGGATCTATACCTAATGGTTCCATAAATATGGAAAAAATGAATGCAATATATTTGTTCTTGTATGATACACCGATATAAAATTTATCCACTCATATCTCTACCTTTCTAATTTGACCAGCACATATCCTCATGGCAACTGGAGAAAGAACCAACAATATAATCGATGAATATGGATTAAACTTGATTACTTGGGCAGATAGGAAGGATTCAAAGTTCAAACATCAATCTTCAACACACTTGTCTCAATAATGAGAAAATATTTTAGGAGCTTCTTAGTCATCCAAAACTCCCAAAAACGAACAAATCAGTCAATAATTTCAGAACACAACAAAAAATAAATTTGGAGGTGTCCAAATTCCAAAAGTAGTGACTTTTCTATAGTTTTTAATTGCCAGAACTTAGACGATTTACTCGAAGCATCTAATCCTAATGCTACATAGAATGTATCGGAAGACCCAGATGCCTAAAGAAGTATTTGAATCTAAACTTTACACATGCAACTCAATGGTAGGAAATATATATCCACTCCATCAAATCTAATAATTTGTATGCAAAAGTTGTTAAACATATATCATTTAGGAGACGGAATATTTCGAAACATGCTACAATTTAGGTGGTCAACCATCACTTCACTAGCCTCCTTAAAGAGATTAGACCCCAAAATACCCAATTCTGGTATGCCTACAATTCTAGTGTTAGGCATACCTTATCGGAATTTAATTGCAGCTGGAATGGGAATAGATGATTCATCTTCGACAACAAATTCACATTTTGTAGGAGAAGTTCATTTGAGACGGAGTGAGAATATGCCCCCAATCGTTTTCTCTAAGTTCTGCATTTTCCGCTTAGAAACATATGATCTATAGACTATATATATGGTGGTTGTCATTCTATCTAAATCTTTAAATGTTATAACCAACACAATTACGTAATTGAACTTTAATAATCTATTAACTTTCATAATAAATACAAAAAATTCTTGTCCCTCTCCATTTTATGTATTTCCCCACTGGAAGTAGGAACCAATTTCTTTTTTGTCAATAACAGGTTATGTCGTAGCCTGGGCCCTGGTCTCAAACCTCGACCTTCCTTTACCAATCCCAACCCTTTACCGGAAAACCAATTTTGTTCTCCTAATATTCACTTCCATTGTTGCAATTATAATATGTAACATATAACAAAAAATAAGTATGATTTATTGGCAAATCCAGATATTACTCCTATGATACTGATATGGCTAAAAAATGGGGTTTAATCGGAACCGTCCAAATCGGGCACGAATCTTGAGACCTGGGGGTAAAACGGTAATTTCGCCTACAAAAAGGACCAAAATGGATATTGGGTCTTCCCTCCTAGGATCCAATAACCCACGAATGGATCCACCAACAAGAGGGTGCGGGTTTTAACCCGCTGCGCACCCAATCCAACAAGATAGAATCAAGGTCCCTGATTGATCAGGATCAACGGCCCTAATATACATCTATCTTTTCACTGGGATTTGGGGATTAAATTCCTTATCTGATTACGGGGAATATACCTTATCAGATTACATTCCTAATCTGTTGACAAGGGAAATATTCCATATCAGATCACGGGGATTACATTCCTGATCTGTTCCCTGAGACGCCTATAAATACCCCCCATCCATCTCCATTAAGAGGTAATCATTCTTTCACCAGTTTTTACGCTCATTCGTAGTCTTCCTAGATTACTGACATGAGCGTCGGAGGGTGCGTCGCCGGGAACAACCCCGGTGTCTCGCACTTTTTGCAGGTGTACGGCGGGAGCGACGATCGAAGCCCAAAGGAACAGGTATACAGGTTTACTATTCAGTTTCCCTAAGAATCCACAAATTCATCTGTTTGCCCCCACACCAAATTTAGCGGCAACAGATTGGCGCCGTCTGTGGGAAACTAACAAATAGGAACCTCTCCTCTTCTCCGAAAACAGGTTTTCTCCAGCCATGCCACCTCGAAAAGTCAGGTCGAGGGGGTCCAACCGGGCACCCAACCCTGACCAACAAGAAGTTCCCAACAATCCTGCTCAACAACAAGCGCAGCTTCCTCCTACGGCGGAAGACCCGCTCCAACAGAACCTTCCCCCTCCTGATCCAAAGGGTCCTAACCCTCAGAAACAGCCCCTTCATCAAGAACAGGTCTCCATCCGCAACGCCTCCACTGACTCCATGGCCTCCCATCACCCCCGAGCCTCTGGTCGCCACAATACAGCCCCTAACCGCCAGAAGGAGGATGATCTCCGCCGCCATCTGGAAGAAAAACGGGCCCGAGAGGGTGCCTCCCGCCAACACTATCCGGGCGAGCGGTCCCCTCGCCACCGGTATCACAGGTCGCCCGTCCGCAGGGGGAGGAAGGAGTCCCCCGATCATTACCGAAGAAGGCACTCTCCCGCAGTTCGGCAACAGCCCAAGAACAATGAGGCACCATTCACCCGCGCCGAGTTCCAGCAGTTCCAAGCGACCGTCTTGCAGGCTCTCAACCTTCGTCAAAATCCTAATGGGCCGAAGGTGCCGTCCCCTCCTCCAGTCCGAAGCCCTCACCGACGGTCCCCGTCTCCTCATCCTGCTCCTAGCAACTCCCGGCGTACCCCAAGTCCTCGCCGCTCCCGAAGTTATCATCGCCGCAGCCCTCGTTCCCCCTCATACGAAGACGAGTCCCGTGGCTCGACAAATTACCGTCGGAGAGATGACACCATGAACCGCCGTCTTCATGAAGTAGAGAGACGCCTGGGTCAGATAAACCGAGAAGAAGAGCTCAGGGGGAGGACCCTACGTCCTAGCCGACCCCCTTTCTCCCGAACCATAGTGGATGCGCCTGTCCCGTTCGGCTTCAAACCTCCTCAATTTGAGACTTACACCGGGAAAACCGATCCAGTTGATCACATTGAAAGTTTTAAGACCCTGATGCTCCTACATCAAGCTTCCGATGCCCTCCTCTGCAAAACCTTCCACGCAACTCTCAAAGGACCGGCCCGAGAGTGGTATTCTCGTCTCGCCCCCTCCTCGATATTCTCTTTCGAACAGTTCGAAACCCTCTTCGTCACACATTTCGTAAGCAGCCGAAGGGCCGAGAAGACGAGCATCTCCCTATTGCACCTCCACCAGAAGAAGGGGGAAAAATTGAGAGACTACGTGAAGAGGTTCACGGCCGAGGCCAGATCCATAGCATCCCTCGACCAGTCGGTCGCTACAGTAGCATTTCAATCCAATGTCCTCAATTCCAACCTCCGCTCCTCCCTCGCCAAGAAACCACCACATGACTTTTCCGACCTTCTCCTTCGCACTGAAAAGTATATCCGGGCCGAAGAGGCCGAGCAACAACCCAACTGGGAGGGGTCTACCTCCGGGTCTAAGAGAAAAGGAGCGGAAGAAGGAGCCAAGAAGCTCCAGAAGGATAATGCCGGCCAGCGCCGACCTCCCCCTAGATTTGAGAAGTTCACTCCCCTCACCACTAACATCTCCACCATCTTCATGGAAGTCGAAAAAGAAGGGGTCTTGCCTCCAGCTCCGAAGATGAACACCCCCGCCAAGAGAAGAGATAGAGAGAAATGGTGCCGCAATCACCGGGACCATGGGCATGACACCAACGACTACCGTGCTCTGAGGAACGAGATCGAAGCCCTTATCCAGAGGGGGCAACTAACGAAGTTTGTAAGAAAGGACCGAGCCGAACTTTCTCCCCCGCCTCGGAGGGCTAACAAGCGTCCGGAACGAGAAGAGACGCCAAACTTTGAGGAAGAGCGAGTCCTCCACCTCATCCATGGTGGTCCAATGGGGGGCTCCTCGAACTCCTCTCGAAAAGCATTTATCAGGGAAGTCAACTCAGTCCAGACCACCCCTCCTCCCAAAGGCCTCGGAGTGCCAGTCACCTTCTCCGACGAAGATCTCGAGGGAGTTCGTATCCCACATTGTGACGCCCTCGTCATTAGCCTCCACATGGCGAATTTCAAAGTGGAGAGGATCTTAGTAGACAACGGCAGCTCCGTCAACATCCTCTTCCTCTCCGCTTTTAAAGGCCTAAAGCTCTCCAGAGACAGACTCAAGCCCGCCGGTTACACTCTCCATGGGTTCACGGGGGTTCCGGTAACTATTGAAGGGGTGATCACCCTCGATGTAACTGCCGGCCAAACTCCTACCACCCGGACAGAGCCAATGGACTTCATGGTGGTGGATGTTCCCGCTGCCTACAACATCATTTTGGGTCGGCCAGGCCTCGCAGCCCTGGAAGCTGTTCCCTCAGCATACCATCTGAAGATGAAGTTTCCCACCCGGTCCGGGGTCGGGGAAGTAAGGGGAAATCAGGAGCAGGCCCGGAAGTGCTACATGACCTCAACCCTTGGGCCCGTCCTCTCCTTAGAGACTCTGGAAATTCCTCAAGACACTGCAAGACCGACCTCCGAGCCGGTGGATGAACTGGAGGAGGTGCTCTTCTCTGAACAAGAGCCGACCCGCAAGTTCTTCGTAAGCAAGACCCTCCCGTCCGCCCTATACTCAGATATTGTGAAATGCATCCGAACCAATCAAGACCTCTTCGCATGGTCCGCAGCAGACATGCCCGGTATCTCCGAAGAACTCTTAGTCCACCGCCTGAGCGTTGATCCGGGGTCCAAACCGGTTCAGCAGAAGAGGCGCAAGTTCGCCCCCGAGCGTCAGCTCGCTATCAAAGAGGAAGTAGATGCAGCTCCTGTCAAAAGTATTGAACTACGGGTATTACTGGCCCACTCTCCTACGGGACGCCGAACGACACGTTCGGCAATGCAGCTCCTGTCAAAAGTATGCAGACATCCGACGCCTTCCACAAGCACCGCTCACCTCCCTATCAAGTCCGATCCCCTTCGCTATGTGGGGGATGGATTTACTAGGACCGTTTCCACCAGCTCCCGGACAGCTAAAGTTCCTAGTCGTGGCAGTCGACTATTTCTCTAAATAGATAGAAGCCGAGCCCCTGGCTACAATCACAGAGCACAGAGTCGTTCAATTCTTCTGGAAGAATGTGATTTGCCGGTTCTGCGTTCCCCGAGTCATAGTCACGGATAATGGAACACAGTTCACTGGGGCCGCCTTCCGAGCCTTATGTGAGGACCTCTCCATACAACACCGATTCTCCTCCGTCTCCCATCCTCAGTCGAATGGCCAGGCCGAGAATGCCAACCGATAGATTCTCTCGGGCATCAAGAAGAGATTAGACAAGTGTTCCAAAGGACTGTGGGTCGATCAGCTACCCAACGTGCTATGGAACTACCGTACCACGAAGCGGACCCCAACAGGCGAGAGCCCGTTTAATCTCACCTATGGGTCCGAGGCCCTCATTCCCCTAGAAGTTGGGATACCCTCTCCTCGTTTGATGGCCTTTGAAGAAGAGCAGAATGCTAGAGAGCTCAGAGCCAGCCTAGATCTGATAGACGAAGTCCGAGAGAGAGCGGCCATACGCCAACAAGCTTACCGAAGGAGAATCGAGCTAGCATACAACAAAAGGGTCCGCCCAACGGACCTCAAAGAAGGGGATTTAGTCCTCCGGAAATTGGCCATCTCGTTCCCCGGACAGAAAAGCAAGCTGGCCCCGAATTGGGAGGGACCGTACAAGATCTCGAAAGTGATCCGCCCCGGTGCGTACAAGCTAGAAGATCTCGAAGGCAGAGAAATTCCCAGGACTTGGAATGCCGACCATCTTTTGAAATACCAAGAGAAGGCAACTACGCCTCTCTAAGTAACTCGAGATGTCACACCATTCCCCTCCTTTTATTAGTAGTGATTTTTTCTTTTATTTTTTCATTGTAATAACGGCTAGCAACTTTAGAAGCAGCCGATCTTTAGATATTAATAAATAAAGTTTTTCATATTTTCACTGCTAGTACATCTCTCTGCTTTTTACTTTTTAATCTGACAATGGTTCCGGAGTCCAACACTTGGCTCGATTCTACTTCGCAAGTTCGCTCCCAAGCGAGCTAGAAGTAGCTCGCCATTCGGAACTGCTCCTACAGCTGTTGAATGGTTCGGAGTCCAACACTTGGTTCGACTCTACTCCGCAAGTTCGCTTCTAAGCGAGCTAGGGGTAGTTCGTCATTCGGAATTGCTCCCACACCCTTAAACTTACGATGGTTCCGGAGTCCAACACTTGGCTCGATTCTACTTCACAAGTTCGCTCCCAAGCGAGCTAGAAGTAGCTCGCCATTCGGAACTGCTCCCACAGCCGTTGAATGGTTCGGAGTCCAACACTTGGTTCAACTCTACTCCGCAAGTTCGCTCCTAAGCGAGCTAGGGGTAGTTCGCCATTCGGAATTGCTCCCACACCCTTAAACTTACAATGGTTCCGGAGTCCAACGCTTGGCTCGATTCTACTTCACAAGTTCGCTCCCAAGCGAGCTAGAAGTAGCTCGCCATTCGGAACTGCTCCCACAGCCGTTGAATGGTTCGGAGTCCAACGCTTGGTTCGACTCTACTCCGCAAGTTCGCTCCTAAGCGAGCTAGGGGTAGTTCGCCATTCGGAATTGCTCCCACCCTTAAACTTACAATGGTTCCGGAGTCCAACACTTGGCTCGATTCTACTTCACAAGTTCGCTCCCAAGCGAGCTAGAAGTAGCTCGCCATTCGGAACTGCTCCCACAGCCGTTGAATGGTTCGGAGTCCGACGCTTGGTTCGACTCTACTCCGCAAGTTCGCCCCTAAGCGAGCTAGGGGTAGTTCGCCACTCTGAAACGCTCCAACAACCCTAACCTAATCAAACAAGGGCGCCGAAGTCCCACACTTGGCTCGATGCTACTTCGCGAGTTCGCTCCTAAACGAACTGGAAGAAGCTCGCCATTCGGAGTCCAACACTTTGGAAGCTTCGGCAAAGCAGACAACAGTCACAAGAGTAAAACACACGAGTTCGGCAACAACGCTTTTATTGATGAAACAGATGCGGTACAGAGACAAACACAGCAGGATTACAACTCGCCAAAGAAAAAGTTACAATGCCGACTTATTACACTTAGAAGAAAAAGAAAAAAACAACGAAAAATACACAACAACTCGCGGAGTCGACCACTTTAGCGCTTTTTTGGAGCCGGGGCGTTCCGCTTCAAAGACACCCGAGGGTGGCGACGCTTGTCTCCGGAGCGCGACCCCAAGCCTGCGAACTGAGACGTATCCTCGGCACCACTTCTAGTGGCCACTCCGACGGACGCTCCGCTCGACGAAATTGCCACCGAGCTCTGCGCGTCCCCCGGACTAGGTTGGCCGATCCGCTGACGGGTCGCCATCTCATAAAAGGTAATGCCCCGCTCGCTCTCAGCGCGAGTGCATGACGTGCTTCGAACATTGATCGGCCCTGAATGCGGCTTAAGACGGGCCACTTCTGCCTCCAACTCCGAGATCCGATCCCGCAGCGAGTCGTCCTTGACGTCGACTTCGAAACGTGGGGGTATCGCAGAGTCCGGGACCCCAGATCGGCTGGCAATGAGGCGCCGAAGGTGGGTGACCTCGATGCTTTTGTCCACCGTCGCCCTCTTGAGCGCTTCAACTTCGGCAGTCAACTGAACCCGTTCGGTCGTCAATTTGGCCACTTCGGCCGTCAACCCCTCGCCCTCGCTCCGAAGCCTCGCCTCTACGGTCTGCAGATGCTGAATCTCGGAAAGCAAATCGTCCCTCTCCGCTGTTATTTTGGACAAGTTATGACGGATGCACTGAACCCGAATCTCATTACTGAAATCAGTTGGCGAATATTCACCTTCGGGGATAAGCTCGGCGATCCTGCTTTCCAAACGGCGAATCTCGATATCTCGTCGGCCGAGGATGAGCTGGAGGTGGGCCCTCTCGCTTTCAGCTCGGCGCAATCCGAGCTCGACCTCGTAAAGTCTATCTCGGCACCTCGCCAGACACAGCCTCGTCGCCCCTAGGCCGACCTCGGCTCGAGCTTCCTCATCCGAGCGTGAAAGCTCGACGTCTTGGGCGATCACCATAAGCTGCAAAGAGATCGGAGTAATCAGCAAATACGTCGAACACTGCCGAAGCACTACACTTGGAAAAAAATTTCTTCTCTAAAAACAAGAAGGGACTGTTCGGCGAAAGAGGGGGCAAAAAGACAAAAACTTCCGAACATCAACACTTGGCGAACATCAAAAATTTTCTTTTCATTAATGTCAAAAGTAGCGGTGGCCAGTCCGCTATTAGGCATTACAGAGTTCGAAGAGAAAAACAAAAAACAAAAACAAAAAAGAAACAAAAGGCGGAGTCAAGGCCCGACCTCTTTCCCCGGGCGACGAGGTGGAGTAGGGGTTGACTTCGCCGAAGGAGACGCCGCCGCCAGCGGAGTAATCACGGTGCTGGGGACCTCGTCAGTAACCCCGGCGTCGGCATCGGCTTCGCCCTCCTCCTCTTCTTCCCCTTCGGACTCGGGGTCGAAGCCCTCGACGTGTCCGGGGAAGAGTAGCCACCCCGAGACGTCCACCCCGGGGTATGCTTCTCGCACCCGGTCGAGGGCGGCGGCGAAGGCCTTCGCCATGTTCTGCGCGAGGAACCCCTGGGCCTTCTCCATGGTCGCGTCCTCCGCCGCCTTCACGGCTGCCGCCTGCTTCGCCTCGGCCTCGACCAATTGGTTGGCCGACCCCTCCTTCTCCCGAAGGAGCTCGCCCTCCAGCCTCTTCACCTCGGCCTCGAGATGCTTGATCCTCGCCGACCGACCCTCATGCTCGACTCGGAGCTTGTCGAGCTCGTTCGATATCCGAGCCTTCTCGTTCCGCGCTTGGTCGGACTCCTGCTTCAGCTCTTTTTCCAAAGCTGTCAGTCTCTCGGTGAGATGGCCAATGTGGACGATGATCTGCAGCAAAGAAGAACTAAAAGAGTTAGAAAAAAAATTTTAATTCAAGAAATACACCAGACGAGGAGAAGCTTACCGATACCGCCGAACGAGCGATCTCGATCACGTCGTCGCCTTGTCTCCCCGCCTCCATGGCGGCTCGGTCCTTCGGGGTGGCGAGATGCTTGACAGCCTGCATGCTCGCCAACGAGTTCCCGAGGAACCCATCGTGCCTCCGGACTTGCCAGTCCGGGATATGAATCCGCTTGTGCTCCTCTGTCAGGAGCTCCTCGCCTGCCACGATCAGCGGCGGTGTCGGCATGGCAAGGGCGGCGGCAATGGGGAACTCCCCCACAGGTGCAGGAGCCGAAGTCCCCGCCACGGTGACGACCGGGTCGTCGAGGATCTCCACCCCCTCGTCAGGGGCCGCAATCCTCGGCGTCTTCGAGGTCGAGGGCAGCTTCGACGCGACCCTCTTGCGCTTCTTCGGCGCCTTACTCGCAAGCCCAGCCCTGAGCGCCAAGACCGCGTCGTAGTCCATGGATTCTGCATCAAAAGTAAAAAAGTGATTAGCATACAAAAAACAACAAGGCAAAGGGTACGGATAAAAGAACTTGACGAAAGCCGCGTACTGGGATCTACGCGGCAGAGCCCTCCCTTGTAGAGGACGTCCTCCGTCAGCTCCTTCCAGTCGTACTTCGGCCGGTCAAGGAGGATCCGAACCGCCTCTTCTTCTTCCACTGAGAGCTTCGGCACCGCCTTCGCCCACTTCGGCACCCCTTCTACCCAGTCAGAGGGGATCAGCCATTCCTCTCGACTCCGCACGACGAACCACTTCTCTTGCCAGTGCTTAATGGAGTCAGGGCAAACGACGAGTCTGCCGCCGTGCCTCGGAGTCAAATAATACCGATACCCCGACCTATTTCCTTGGTGGAGCCGGTATAACGCCCGAAGCACGTTCAGCTGCGGCTCGATCCCTGCGGCCTGGCAGTGGAGAACAAAACCATTAATCACTCGCCACGCGTTCGGCATCAGTTGGATGGGGCTGACCCCGAACCAACTCACCACGGTAATAGCGAACGCGTGGAGAGGTAGCAGAGCACCAGCGATAAAGGCATCGACCGGCCAGCAACACATGGTCACTGGCAGCGGCGAATTGGCCCTAACTCCGGGGCCCGGCAGCATGATTTCGTACTCCTCCGGGATGAAAAAAGAATCCCGGATCACGGCCAGCTCCTCCTTGCGCAGGATCGACGCCGCATCGTCCGCCTCCGTCGTCTCCCTCGCTTCATTCTCCTCGAAGGACCTCTCCCTCCCATGGACAATTCGCTCGGCCTGATCCGCCAGGAGCTGCCTGACTCTGTGAAGCCCCGTCAACGGACCTGGCAGCTGTCCGAACTCCCCCATCCTCTTCGGATCCACTACAATCGAATCCTTGCCGAACACTTTGCCTTTGGTCGGAGTCGGGGTCGAGTCCTCGACATCTTCAAGGGAGGGCTCGGACCAGGAGACTTCATCAGAGACAGAAGCTAGAGACATAATTGATGATAAATTACCTTAAAAAGCTTTAGTCGCCGGAAAACTTCGCCTGAGTCAATCGCCGACCACCGGAAAAACTCGCCTGAAGCACAAGAAAACGTCTGAGCAAATGAGAGGAGAAAATGAGAAATGAGAGAGGGGGTGAGGATTTATAGAGGGGGGCACGCCAAACGAGGATAATGGGCTCGTACGACCGGCCCATCTAAACCAAACGGCGGAGTGATCCCAATCGTCACCTCGCTAACCGCGACGAATCATGAGTTGAATTTAATGCGCGTCCCGTCTGATGGAAGCCCAGAGGTCACTACAATTAATGAACGTCCCATCTGTCAGGGTTGTCAGAGTTGTCAGAGCTGTCAGAGCCACCAGAGGTTCAAATGGCGCACAGAAAAAACAAACCCCCAAAAACGACAAGTCTGGAAGCTCGGCACCCACTGCCGAGCGTTCGTGACACCGACCTTGTTACGGGGTAAAAATCAAGTTCGGCACTCACTGCCGAGCGTTCGTGACACCGACCTTGTTACGGGGTAAAAATCAAGTTCGGCACCCACTGCCGAGCGTTCGTGACACCGACCTTGTTACGGGGTAAAAATCAAGTTCGGCACTCACTGCCGAGCGTTCGTGACACCGACCTTGTTACGGGGTAAAAATCAAGTTCGGCACTCACTGCCGAGCGTTCGTGACACCGACCTTGTTACAGGGTAAAAATCAAGTTCGGCACTCACAGCCGAGCGTTCGTGACACCGACCTTGTTACGGGATAAAAATCAAGTTCGGCACTCACTGCCGAGCGTTCGTGACACCGACCTTGTTACGGGGTAAAAACCAAGTTCGGCACTCACTGCCGAGCGTTCGTGACACCGACCTTGTTATAAGGTAAAAATCAAGTTCGGCAGATCGCCAGACTCACTCCCAGCGCTCGCAGCTATGCCGAACTCGCTTTCCTCTCCGGAAAAGCCTGCCGAACTGCATGTGGACCTGTCTAGAAGAACCGGGAAAAATTTTGATTCAAAGTTTTAAGGCACCGCCCTCGGCGAGCACCACCCGGGTCCCGGGTCTCGGGCGGTATTCCGCCGACCCACGGGTCCCGGTCGAAAGCAGATCAACACTCAGAGATCGGCAGAAGCAAACCATTCCGAGCCAGTTGATTGCAACCGCAAAGGTTCGGCCTGAACCTTCACAGTTGCAAACAACTTGCCCGGAACGCCCTTCATTTCTTCCGGAAAAATGACCGCTCGTCAAACTCACCCCTCAGATTCGGACATGGATGACCACCTCTCCCACCATGACCTCTGCCGACCCTGACACCCGCTGCGGAGCAAACAGAGTAGGCAGAAGATCTTGGTGGGAGAACGACCACCTCTCCGAACCTATCGAGGTTAAGACCCCACAAGACTGGCGTCCGCCAGAGGCAGACACCACCGAGGTCTAAAACCCAACATTGCTGCGACTGAAAATGACAAGGGGAATGGGGTACTTATAGTTCTCTAAGATCCAGCCATTATGACCCTCGGAAGTTGAAACGCCACGCATTAATTGAAGGAATCATACTTAATGGCCTAGGGAAAGCGGAACGCCGCACAAACCCCAAGGCACCATTAATGCCCTCGGAAACAGGATCACCTCGGAACAGATTGTGCCACGTCGCTCGACCCGCCGAGACCTCATGCCTTCGATCGGCGACCGAGCAAGTGCCTCACAGCCGAGCGTTCGTGATACCGACCTTGTTACGGGATAAAAATCAAGTTCGGCACTCACTGCCGAGCGTTCGTGACACCGACCTTGTTACGGGGTAAAAATCAAGTTCGGCACTCACTGCCGAGCGTTCGTGACACCGACCTTGTTACGGGGTAAAAGTCAAGTTCGGCACTCACTGCCGAGCGTTCGTGACACCGACCTTGTTACGGGATAAAAATCAAGTTCGGCACTCACTGCCGAGCGTTCGTGACACCGACCTTGTTACGGGGTAAAAATCAAGTTCGGCACTCACTGCCGCGCGTTCGTGACACCGACCTTGTTACGGGGTAAAAATCAAGTTCGGCACTCACTGCCGAGCGTTCGTGACACCGACTTTGTTATAAGGTAAAAATCAAGTTCGGCACTCACTGCCGAGCGTTCGTGACACCGACCTTGTTACAGGGTAAAAATCAAGTTCGGCACTCACAGCCGAGCGTTCGTGACACCGACCTTGTTACGGGGTAAAAATCAAGTTCGGCACTCACTGCCGAGCGTTCGTGACACCGACCTTGTTACGGGGTAAAAATCAAGTTCGGCACTCACTGCCGCGCGTTCGTGACACCGACCTTGTTACGGAGTAAAAATCAAGTTCGGCACTCACTGCCGAGCGTTCGTGACACCGACTTTGTTATAAGGTAAAAATCAAGTTCGGCACTCACTGCCGAGCGTTCGTGACACCGACCTTGTTATAAAGTAAAAATCAAGTTCGGCAGATCGCCAGACTCACTCCCAGCGCTCGCAGCTATGCCGAACTCGCTTTCCTCTCCGGAAAAGCCTGCCGAACTGCATGTGGACCTCGGCCTCCTAGTCAGCGAGCCCTAGGGGAAGTCTAAGACATGATCCAAATATCTAAGACCCCTGAAACAACGAATTGACGCTCCGCGAAGGGAAAGAGGATATCCCTGCGAGAATATCACACGACCATCAGAGCTTGTGAGCAACTCGGAGCTCGATCCACTTGGAAAATCACCGCACTACCCCTTCAAGATTCAAAACCCTTCATTTGAACTCCGATACAACTCTGCTAGCCATTAAAACAGTTAAACTACTCCTCAAAGGCCGATCAAATTTAGCCTTTAGGAGTGGGGGGCTCGTGATATGGCTAAAAAATGGGGTTTAATCGGAACCATCCAAATCGGGCACGAATCTTGAGACCTGGGGGTAAAACGGTAATTTCGCCTACAAAAAGGACCAAAATGGATATTGGGTCTTCCCTCCTAGGACCCAATAACCCACGAATGGATCCACCAACAAGAGAGTGCGGGTTTTAACCCGCTGCGCACCCAATCCAACAAGATAGAATCAAGGTCCCTGATTGATCACGATCAACGGCCCTAATATACATCTATCTTTTCACTGGGATTTGGGGATTAAATTCCTTATCTGATTACGGGGAATATACCTTATCAGATTACATTCTTAATCTGTTGACAAGGGGAATATTCCATATCAGATCACGGGGATTACATTCCTGATCTGTTCCCTGAGACGCCTATAAATACTCTCATCCATCTCCATTAAGAGGTAATCAATCTTTCACCAGTTTTTACGCTCATTCGTAGTCTTCCTAGATTACTGACTTGAGCGTCGGAGGGTGCGTCGCCGGGAACAACCCCGGTGTCTCGCACTTTTTGCAGGTGTACGGCGGGAGCGACGATCGAAGCCCAAAGGAACAGGTATACAGGTTTACTATTCAATTTCCCTAAGAATCCACAAATTCATCTGTTTGCCCCCACACCAAATTTAGCGGCAACAGATACCAATACAGATCCTCCTTCTCCAAAGCATACACAATAGTGAAATATTGAACAACCAATTGCAGCTAAAGGCCAATCTGCTAACATGCATTCAACTTTAGAATTCAATGAAGATACTTTAGAATTCAATAAAGATTGTTAGAATACAAGTGCAATTTTTCTCAACCCTTCTACAACTTCGGACTTTTAGCTTAGTGGCAGGGACTTTCACATGATTACAGAGCAACATAAGTTCGAATCCCACCGGCACGCAATTTAAATGCAGATTTTTAAAAAAAATACAACTGCGTATAGTCCAGGTCTCGGCCCACAATTTGTTGGGCATTTATCTTGTTTCTTTGGCCCATAAAAAAATGGGCTCTCGATCTGAAGGGACATGTTAGAATACAAGTGCAATTTCTCTCAACCCTTCTTCAACATCAGAGTTTTAGCTTAGTGACAGGGACTTTCATAAAGATAAAGAGGCAACTAGTCAAATACACCATTAAAAATATCATCATTTACCTCGAAAAATGTGCCGGAATTTCCACTCGACACCATGAATGTCACGAGCAATAAGCTCTTGCGCCGGTGGCTGTTGAGTAAAATCCTACAATAAAGAACAAGCAACACCATCCATCACAACCAAATGTGTCATCAAATATATACAATTCTAGAAAAACCACCATACCAAGGGAGGAAAAACTTTTTCAGCAGCACGTCGAGGTACTGAAAACCCTCCATGAGTGCTCGTATCGCTTGCAGTCAGTGTCTTACAAAAGTAATTCGTTGGTTGCTTGCTCAAAATGCCCATCTCGGAAGGTAGGTATGCATCCTTTTGTGCTTGCTTCACCAATCAAAATTACATTGTTCAACAGCAAAAGTAAAAGGGAATAACAACAGCATCCACCTAAATAAGAACCTTACCGGATTTAACGGCTGCAAAGTCATCTGGGCATAGACTTCATCTGTTTCCATATCAGCCTACATTATATATTTATAATTAATTCCAAGGTAAACAATTACAAAATATACAAAATTCATTACAATCAAAACTCACATGCATTGTGACTTCATGAAGCTGGCAAATGAGCTGTGGAGGCAAGTTGGGGTAATTTGGGATGTGACCCTCAACCTCTTTATTCGTTGAAGCCGCAACCTTCCATCAAAAAAAAATTGATATCACCATATAATAAATACAAATATACATCCCTCAACCCTTCCCATAATTTTGGACTTTCAGTGCGTGCAGTGTCATTGACATTTAACATAGTTTCAGAACAACCCACCCAGGTTCAAATCTCACGGGACGCATATTAAACATTGATTCTTAAAATACCGCTACACACAGTCCAGCTCTTGGACTACAGCTCTTGAACTACATGAGCCTATTAGAATATGAACAACAATCCCTCAACCCTCACCACAACTTCGGAGTTTTGGTGTATTGGGACATATAACTACCAACTAAATTTCATAAAACAAGACAAAGAACAATTATTCCAAGATGGGATTTCCTCTTCTTTACCTGCTCACTATGGCCTTGTGGGAAGTACACAACTCGAGTACCCACATTAGGCAAGCACACTAGAGGCCCAGCACAAGCATGCCATAGCTCTGAATTCAAGCATTTCTTCTCTCCCCCTAAAACCACACCAAAACTTTCTATAAATAGCAAAAATTAAAAATTAAAAAAACAAATAATTAATGCAAAATAAGTAGTTATACCTTCTTCAACTTGATGCCCTGAACTCTGAGAAGAAAGACTCATCCTTTTCAAACCCTAACTCTCTACAAACACTAGCATTCTATAAATAGAAAGGTCTCAACTTTATGGAAATAGGGCCTCCAAGACTCAAACTTTAACCGAACTCTATGAAGCTTGTGATCTCAGAGGTCGCCATTAGAGTCCTACCTCAAGCTACCAAAAAGGGGAAATTTTTGGAAGGAAAAGAGGGAAAGTTAGGAGTTTGAGTAGAAGAAGGGAGAGCTGATCATATAATTTTCCAACTTAAATGGAAACTTTGCATTTTTGTTTCGATATTTTGGGAATTTTGCAGGAAAACCCAGTAAAGAATTATATTTGTGGCAAGATGTCAATCACTATGGCCCACATTTGATTTTTTTTTTTTTTTTTTTTTTGACCATATATTATTCGCAAGTTTCTATTACTGGACATCATATTTTATTTAGCCCCTTCAATTTTACAATAATTACAAATAAAATTCATCTTTTCCAATACTCTTCTCTGACACTTTTACATTATGTGTTAGTTGTCGGGAGCCCTAATAACATCAACAATATGTGCAGTCACACATCCAATATCCAGATAACTATATTCAGAATGTATATTTTTAGCAAGAACTAGTTAGTTTGAAGTGGTAAGTCACCGAAAAATAGAGTTTGGCATATCTAAAATCACAATAGTGATGGATTAATCATTATGAGAGGGCGGTCCCAAAATTAAAGACTATAACAAACTAGAACTACTGTGTTCTTATTTACTAGTTTTAACTAACTTTGTCTTAGTATCAAAAAAATATATATATAATTACATGATAAATCTATTTCTTTGTGATTTATCATGATCTCCTGTCATGGGGAGGTCAGATTAAGTTGGTAATAAAGTGCTCAACAGTACTAGTATAATTGAATGTTTTGTATTCAATAAACTAATTTGCAGTTTGGAAGAGCAAATGTGAGTTTATTGGATCCTCCATCAAAACTCACATAGCAAAGACATTATAGTTAGGTAGGAAGTGACATTCTGAAATGATCGAGCACCACATACATAGATTTTTTATTTTTTATTTTTTATTTTTGAATTTCATGAAGATAGTGCAAGGAGAAATTCATGAAGATAGTGCAAGGAGAAATTCATGAATAAGAACGCACTTCTTTCCGCTCAAGGCTTTAGAAACAAGATTTATAGAAAATAATGCAAAGCCACGAATATAAGTGTTTTGTGTGTGTGTGTGTGAGAAAAAAGCCCTAACTTCTCAAAACTATTATCATAGAAATAAATTATAAAATATTTTCAAAATAATGAGATGGAACAAGTTTATAGCTTAATCACTTCTCTTTTTTGGCTAAAAAATTAATCATAACTTGGTTGGTATAAAAAAATATATATTAAAATAAGGAGATCTTTCCAACTCGGGGGTCATAGGCCAAAAGGGTCTTTAAACCCTCCCTTGTATGTTCATCCATGCAAACCAACTCAAATTTCTCTGGCTAAAATGTCCTCGATCTTTCTTTAAGATTGAGTGTGCATTCTTCTCACAATTGTACAGTTGGACTGCTAGTCCTGATGCGGACCTTGCACAGTTTAAGCAAAGCAGTGAGCATCAATTTGTTACTACAATCATTGCTGACCTTGAAAAGAATCATCCCTAATACTTTTCATACAGATTTGTGGGCACTTGCTTTGCATGCATATGGCCAGCGCCAGCTGCAGGAATATTACATTAGTCACAACTCTGTTCATCTGAAAAGTTAAGTCCTAGGAATAACGGTCGTGTCAAACACATATCTAGTATAAGTTTATGACAATCATGACATTCAATGACATTCAAATAGAAGTATCTGTAACTCATTGTCTTGTAACTCATTGTCTGAATGAGTAATAGCATGCATGGCTTATAAGCAACAAATGGAGTTATACTATCTTGTTGAAATGAGCTTTTAACCTATGACTTGAACAAAGGGATTGCTTTGCTCATGCATATAACCAATAGGGGCGGGCCACAAGTACAGGGTGAATATTATTGAGAAATTAAGAAAGCTAAGAGAGGAATTAACAAAAGCTAGTTATCATGTTTATGTGAGGCTAACTTTACAGAGAACAATCTCGCCAGTTGCATGCCATATCATCATATTACCAAGTAGTAGCACTGCCTTCAGTAGTACTGACTCCACTCATGTGCCTCCCTTACATTTGTGCTGGCCCCACAAATACTTGATTAAAGTCACACATTATGGACTTGGTCCCCTCTATCATTCTTCCATGATTCTTATTAATTTTTGAAAGACCCTAACCACTGCTGATAAGTTAACCGAAACTCCGAAGTTGCAGTTAGAAGTGAGAGTTGAGGGTTGATGGCTAAGACTGCACTATCCGTATAATCAGTGAAATTTGAATTTGGGTTAGTCTGACACTATTAGTAAGCAAGGTGACACGACTGAACCAAAACTTCGAAATAGTGGCTAGGTCTGAGAGTTGGGAGTATCTAACAATTTTACCTATGTGTGTACTACAGTGGTCTTGAAATTCTCAAAGCCCAAGAGGAGGAAAGCTGGCCTGCCCATGCTCCATGCACCAGAGCCTGAACTAAGGGACCCACATCCTTTTGTGAACTGAAGTCTGAGGTGCATGATTCAGGGAGGGTCGGGGTCCCACCATTGGGAAAAGTTTGTGACAAGGAGATATGGCTGAGGGAGAGGCTGAGAGTCCTTGATTCACAGTCACTTTGATGTGAGGCAACAATACACGGTTGGCTACTTGGCTTCGTCACTCTGTGCAAATTGTCTAAAATAGTGTTGACGGACTCATAAATTTATATATATATATATAACTTTTAAAAAATATGAGAGAATTGTGAGAAGCTTATGAATATCATTCATATAGTAATTACTGAACTATTTATTATCATTCTCACATAAGCAGATAATTTAGAGAATCACTGTTGATATGGGTCAGGAATAACGTGGCCCGTCCTGGGCCACAGGATTCTCTCAGGATGCGAGCTCCTTCTGATCCTTCGGATCTGCCACGTCAGCACCGGAAAACCACCCGGGCCTCTACCGCGTCAGCCCAGAAACCACCCCGGCGTCTGCCACGTCAGCCCTATACCGCCCGGTTTTCCACCGCTTCAGCCACACGGGCAACCGGGTCCAGACCCGGCCCCAAACGGGTCCAGACCTGGTTTGCTTCTTCTATAAATACCAGACCCCTACTCCTTCTCCAGGTAATCAAAACTTCTGCACTCAAACCCTAGTTACTGTTACTCTCCCTTAGTGACTGACTAGATCGTCGGAGGGTCTGCCACCGGGACCAGCCCTGGTGTTCCGAGACCGTCTGCAGGTACACGAGACCCTCGGATCCGAGCCCCAAAGATTCGAGCCGAGCATCAGCCTCCACCTCAATACCGCCTACTCCAGTATCGTTCGTCCGGTCGAGGGCCGTCTACATAAAAGTCTCCTCCATCAAATACAAATCAAGTAAGAACTCACGCCTGGTGCATCCACACGTTTTCCAAAAACAAACCGCATCAGGATGGCGCCGTCTGTGAGAAACTACCTATCGTAGATGCCAATCCGAGCTTCGCCTCCAACGGTATTCTCGTAGACACCGACCCGAGCTCAACCCCTGTCGGCACTCCCGTCGACCCGAGCTCAGATGGCGCCCAAAGCCGCAAAAGCTGTTACCTCCGCACGCCGACACGACGTGCCTCCGCAAGGCATCGCTGCCGATGCTCAAGGACCAAATAACAAAGGGGTCAGCCGCAGGCCCCAGACAAACGCCTCCCACCTGGTCCAGGGCGACCTACGGGGGGTAATCTCGAACCGCCAGGCCAGCCGTGGCAGGGGAGGGGCCGCTTCCAACTCGGCTCCGAACCATCCCAGACCCCCGTCCCCATGGCGGGAGCCTGCGCTTAGCCGGGTCGTTCGGCAACAGTCTGCCCAACCAAACCGGGCCGAAGGAGCCCCGGTTACCCACCAGGAGTTCCAGGACTTTCGAAGGGAAATCTTGGGTGCCATCCGAGGGGTCCTTGTCAATGAGAACGCCCGTCGTTCCCGCACACGGTCGAAGGCCAAGGCTAGCGTGTCTCGCCCCTCGACAATCCCCCCAGAGTATAATGGCGACATTTTGAAGCACCTCCAAGAAATGGAGGAGCGCCTCGACCACGTTGGTAACAGCGACCCAAGAGCAGCTCAGGGGTACAGGCCGGTTCGCCCTCCTTTCTCCGCCCTCAACCTGCAGGCGGAGATACCCCGCAATTTCCGTCCGCCAACAGAAACAGAGGGACAACAGAAACAGGAGGGATTCCCCTCCTCCTCGAATGCACCGTCGGCGTCCCGAGCAAGATCCGGAGCCCGAAGTACCCGAGGGACAGGCAATCCTGCACTGCATCCATGGAAGGCCCATGGGAGGGGAATCCAACACTTCCCTCAAAGCCTTCGTCCGGGATGTCAACACCGTACAAGGCCCTCTCTCCCCCCAGGTCCAGCAACTTCCTGTCTCCTTCTCAGGAGAGGATCTAGAAGGAGTCCGGCTTCCTCATTGCGACGCACTGGTCATTGGCCTCAGCATGGCGAACTTCGAGGTCCGGCGAATCCTCATGGACAACGGGAGCTCGGTCAATATTCTATTCCTGGAAGCATTCGAGAACTTGAAGCTCTCCCATGAGAAACTAAAACCCGCTGGGTACACCTTGCACGAATTCTACGGCGTCCCCGCAACTATAGAGGGGATCGTCACCCTCGATGTCACGGCAGGCACGATCCCGAACAGAAGGACTGAGTCCATGGACTTCATGGTTGTGAATGTCAAGGCAGCCTACAACGCCATCTTCGTGCTACATGACGGCGATCGGAAGCGGGGTGTTTCCCCTCGATGCCGTCGAGCTGGAGCCCGAAAGAACCCAGCCAGAGCCAGAACCTGCGGACGAGCTGCAAGAAGTCTCATTCGAGACAGGGTATCCGTCGAAGCACTTTCGAGTAAGCTGCTCCCTTGCCCCCGACCTCAAGTCCGCCTTAATCGCCTGTATTCGGCGCAATGTCGACCTCTTTGCCCGGAAGCCCTCCGACATGCCAAGCATCTCCGAAGATCTCATCATGCACAAACTCAGCGTGATTCCCGGGTCGAAACCAGTCATCCAAAAGCGGCGCAAGTTCGCTCCTGAGCGACAACAGGCAGTAAACACAGAAGTGGACAAGCTCTTGTCCGCGCATTTTGTACAAGAGGTTAGCTACCCCGAGTGGCTGGCGAATGTCATCATGGTAAAGAAGGCGAGCGGGAGTTGGAGGATCTGCACAGATTTTACCGATCTCAACAAGGCATGCCCCAAGGATCCGTTCCCTCTCCCCAGCATTGATGCCCTGATCGATGCTACCTCGGGTCACGAGCTCCTCTCCTTCATGGATGCCTTCTCAGGCTATAACCAAATCCGGATGTTTCCTCCGGACATCGCCAAGACGTCCTTCGTCACAGACCAGGGACTGTATTGCTACCGGGTCATGCCCTTCGGGCTGAAGAACGCCGGCGCCACCTACCAGAGGCTCGTCAACCGAGTCTTTAAAGATCAAATCGAGCGTAACATGGAGGTATACATCGACGACATGCTCGTCAAAAGTCAACAAGGACAGCACCACGTCACCGACCTGGAAGAAGCCTTTGGGGTCCTTCGAACCCACGACATGAGGCTCAATCCGGCGAAGTGCGCCTTCGGCGTCTCCTCGGGAAAATTCTTAGGGTTCATCGTCAGCCAGCGCGGCATCGAGGCGAACCCCGAAAAAATCCAGGCCATAATAGACATGGCCCCTCCCAGGAATGTCAAAGAAGTTCAGAGGCTAACAGAGAGACTGGCGACCATCGGCCGTTTCCTCTCCAAATCTGGAAAGAAGTCCCTCCCGTTCTTCAAGGCGCTGTGCGGCATTGGAAGGTTCGAGTGGGGTACTCAACAGCAAGAGGCCTTCGCACAGTTGAAGGAATACCTCGCCAACACTCCTCTCCTCAGCAAGCCCGAATCAGGGGAGCCACTCTGGCTCTACCTTTCTGCATCGGAGAACGTGCTCAGCGCCGTCCTCGTCCGAGAAGAAGCAGGGGCTCAAAAACTCCTATACTATGTAAGCAAGCTCCTGTTCGATGCCGAGACCCGGTATTCCAGAATGGAGAAAGTGGCGTACACCTTGGTCATAGCCGCGCGGAAGCTTCGTCCTTATTTTTAGGCGCATTCGATCCAGGTACTCACGGATCAACCCTTGAAGGCCGTGCTCTACAAACCCGAGAGCTCCGGTCGACTAGTCAAATGGTCGATCGAACTCAGCCAGTACGACATCGGCTATCAACCAAGAACGTCCATCAAAGGGCAGGCCCTCGCCAAATTCATCACAGAATGCACCATCTCCGAGCAACTCGCGAGCAAAGAAGCTGACCAGACATGGGAAGTTTACGTCGACGGCTCCTCTTGCAAAACGGGGAGTGGTGCAGGCATCATCCTTCAGGGACCGGATGATTTCCTCCTCCAGTATTGTCTCCGCCTCAACTTCCCAGCCTCTAACAACGAGGCTGAATACGAGGCGATGATCGCCGGGCTCAACCTGGCTCATCAAGCCGGTGCTAGACAGATCAGGGCATTTAGCGACTCTCAACTGGTGGTCAACCAGATCACCGGGGACTACGAGGCCCGTGACGATCGAATGATCAGGTACCGAGCCAGGGTTCAACGCTTATTATCATCCTTCGACGAAGTGGCTATCATAAGGATCCCCCGGGAGCTGAACGCCCAGGCCGACACCCTATCAAAATTGGCTTCCTCATCCTTTGAAGGCCTCGACCGCACGGTCCTGATTGAAGTCCTGTTGAAGCCAAGTACAGACTCCCCGGAGGTTCTATGCATCGAAGACGGAGCTCCCCCTGACGACTGGACCACTCTTATTAAAAAATTTCTAGTCAAGGGAGAGCTCCCCGAAGATCGAGCTGAAGCAAGGCAGATCAGGATTCGATCCGAAAGGTTCGCGGTCATCAATGTCACCCTCTTCAAAAGATCCTATACAACAACCGATGGCAGACCCTACCTCCGCTACCTAAGCCCAGACGAAGCCAAGTACGCCCTCAAGGAGCTGCACGAGGGGATCGGCGGATGTCACATGGGAAGTCGTTCACTAGCGCGGAAGGCGCTAAATCACGGGTACTACTGGCCCACTATGGTGCAAGACGTCCTCGCCCTAGTGAAGAAGTGTGGCCCCTGCCAACGGTTCTCCCCCATGAAGAAGGCTCCTCAGGCGAACCTCCGGTCCATGGCCAGTCCGACCTCCTTTGCAATGTGGGGGATGGATTTGGTAGGCCCATTTCCAAAAGCAACGGGCTAGCGAAAGTTTCTCATTATGGCAATCGACTATTTCACGAAGTGGATCGAGGCCGAGCCATTGGCAACGATCACCGAACGACAGACTCAGCAGTTTTTCTGGAAACACATCGTCTGCCGGTTCGGGATTCCGCAGGTGCTCATCACAGATAATGGGACTCAATTCGCGGGTAAGAATTTTTGCAAGTTCTGCGAAGATCTCGGGATCCAGCAGCGCTTCTCCTCAGTGTGCCATCCCCAGTCTAACGGTCAGGCCTAGAACGCGAACCGCCAAATCCTCGACGGCCCCAAGAAACGACTCGATAACTGTTCCAAGGGGTTATGGGTCGAAGAATTACCCAGCGTTCTCTGGGCCCACCGAACAACAAAAAGAATCCCCACGAGAAAATCCCCTTTCAATCTGACATACGGCGCAGAGGCCGTCATTCCCTTGGAGATCGGGATCCCTTCACCCCGAATCATGGCTTTCGACGAGGCCGCCAACTCCCAACAGCTGCGAGCCGACCTGGACCTCATAGACGAGGTCAGGGAAAAGTCCGCCATTAGGAGAGGCATCTACCAGCAAAGAATTGAAAAGTTCTACAATAAGAAGGTGCGCCCAAATGACATCAAACTCGGAGATCTTGTCCTCCGAAAGCTGGCGGTATCCAATCCCGGCTAGAAGAGAAAGTTGGCACCAAATTGGGAGGGCCCCTACAAAGTGTCCGAAGTCGTGCGCCCAGGCACGTACCGCCTGACCAGTGCCGAAAGCAAGCCCATCAAGAGGCCCTGGAACGCGGAGCACCTATTCAAGTTCTTAGGAGGAGAGTAGCCTCCATGTAAATTGTCATGATTGTAATCGGCACGTCGTGCCCGGTCTTTTGTAAAGTTCAAATATATTGTAAATATGCAAGCTTTCTTATAACAAGCCTACGGCTTCTTGTTTCGTAACAAATAAAGAACTTGTCTCGAGCTCGGTGCTCGGATAACAACGCGAGCCCAAAAAGCTTCCCTTACAAGCTTGGGGCTCGGTGCTCGGATAACAGCGCGAGCCTGAAAAGCTTCTCTTATAAGCTTGGGACTCGGTGCTCGGATAACAGCGCGAGCCTGAAAAGCTTCTCTTACAAGCTTGGGGCTCGGTGCTCGGATAACAGTGCGAGCCTGAAAAGCTTCTCTTACAAGCTTGGGGCTCGGTGCTCGGATAACAGCGCGAGCCTGAAAAACTTCTCTTACAAGCTTGGGGCTCGGTGCTCGGATAACAACACGAGCCCGAAAAACTCCCCTTACAAGCTTAGGGCTCGGTGCTCAGATAACAGCGCAAGTCTGAAAAGCTTCTCTTACAAGCTTGGGGCTCGGTGCTCGGATAACATCGCGAGCCAGAATAGCTTCCCTTACAAGCTTGGGGTTCGGTGCTCCGATAACTCACACCCGCACCGTCTCTCTCTGAGAACAACTGCGGGAGCTCGGCGTCGGCACGGAGCAAGGCGGGTGCCTTGTTCAAGGCACCGCGACCTTGACGCTCGGCGGAAACCCTCTGCTACGCCCGCAATTGTCTTTCACCGGTATGGGGGCTCGGCATCCGTCCCTCGTTCGGTTTGGGCTTCTTCAAGCTCATCAACCTATGTACGAGGCGACATCCGCCAGCCATGCCCGCACCGTCTCTCCCTGAAAACATGTGCTGGAGCTCGGCATCGGCCCCGAGCAAGGCGGGTACCTTCTTCAAGGCACCTCGACCTTGACGCTCGGCGGAGACCCTTTACTACGCCCGCAATTGTCTTTCTCACCGGTATGGGGGCTCAGCATCCGTCCCTCGCTCGGTTTGGGTTTCTTCAAGCTCATCAACCTATGTACGAGGCAACATCCGCCAGCCACACCCGCACTATCTCTCCCTGAGAATATGTGCTGGAGCTCGGCGTCGGCCCCGAGCAAGGCGGGTACCTTCTTCAAGGCACCTCGACCTTGATGCTCAATGGCGACCCTCTACTACGCCCGCAATTGTCTTTCTCACCGGTATGGGGGCTCGACATCCGTCCCTCACTCGGTTTGGGCTTCTTCAAGCTCATCAACCTATGTACGAGGCGACATCCACCAGCCACGCCAGCACCGTCTCTCCCTGAGAACATGTGCTGGAGCTCAGCATCGGCCCCGAGCAAGGCGGGTGCCTTGTTCAAGGCACCGCGATCTTGACGCTCGGCGGCAACCCTCTGCTACGCCCACAATTATCTTTCTTACCGGTATGGGGGCTCGGCATCCGTCCCTCGCTCGGTTTGGGATTCTTCAAGCTCATTAACCTATGTACGAGGCGACATCCGCCAGCCACGCCCGCACCGTCTCTCCCTGAGAACATGTACTGGAGCTCGGCGTCGGTCCCGAGCAAGGCAGGTACCTTCTTCAAGGCACCTCGACCTTGACGCTCGGCGGCGACCCTCTGCTACGCCCGCAATTGTCTTTCTCACCGGTATGGGGACTCGGCATCCGTCCCTCGCTCGGTTTGGGCTTCTTCAAGCTCATCAACCTATGTACGAGGCGATATCTGCCAGCCACGCCCGCACCGTCTCTCCCTGAGAACATGTGCTGGAGCTCGGCGTTGGCCCCGAACAAGGCGGGTACCTTCTTCAAGGCACCTCGACCTTAACGCTCGGCGGCGACCCTCTGCTACGCCCGCAATTGTCTTTATCACCGGTATGGGGGTTCGCCATCCGTCCCTCGCTTAGTTTGGACTTCTTCAAGCTCATCAACCTATGTACGAGGCGACATCCGCCAGCCACGCCTGCACCGTCTCTCCCTGAGAACATGTGCTGGAGCTCGGCGTCGGCCCCGAGCAAGGTAGGTACCTTCTTCAAGGCACCTCGACCTTGACGCTCGGCGACGACCCTCTGCTACGCCCGCAATTGTCTTTCTCACCGGTATGGGGGCTCGGCATCCGTCCCTTGCTCGGTTTGGGCTTCTTCAAGCTCATCAACCTATGTACGAGGCGCCATCCACCAGCCACGCCCGCACCGTCTCTCCCTGAGAATATGTGCTGGAGCTCGACATCGGCCCCGAGTAAGGAGGGTACCTTCTTCAAGGCACCGCGACCTTGATGCTCGGCGGCGACCCCCCGCTACACTTGCAACTGGTTTTCACGCAAACATGGGGGCTCGACAAACCGGAGCAAGGCCACAGCTTTCTTCAAAGCCGCTCGACCACCACGCTCGGTTATGACCTACAACCATGTGTTGACAAAATTTTATTAAGGTTTGGAGCGTCCGCCTTCGGCAGACGCCCCGAGCCTCGAGTCGAATTATTGACCACCCTCTCACCCGCGAACAACTCGGGGTTTACGGCTACTACAAGCCTAAACCCCGACCTGTTCGAGGATGGCAAGGGGGCCATTGACCCACTGCTCTCTCCATCCCGGAACAAACGCTCCGAGCCTTCGAGTGTTCAGCTGACCCTTCTTTCGCCCCCGAACAACTCGGGGTTTACGGCTCTTATGAGCCTAAAACCCCGAACTGTTCGAGGACGGCAGAAAAGCCACCACGCTTCGACTCTCTCCGAACCCCCGAACCGATCGGTCGGCCCACCTCTCACCAACAAACAATCCGGGGTCTCACGGCTCTAACAGCCTGAACCCCAAATAGTCCGAGGATGATCGGTGTGCCTCCGATCCGGAGTACTCGTCAATATTTTATTCTCTGGGCGCCCGTCTTCGGCAGGCACCCGAGTCAGACGGCTCACTGCCTCACTGCCTGACAACTAACAAGGGGAGTGGGGATTATATAGCCCCCTGAGGCCCACATTTATTGCATCTGGGAATACGAAACGATGGAAGGCGAAACGTCGCCATAAATGTTCATGGGAATGCGAAACGTCGCCAGTTATTGCTTATCGAAAAGCTAAACGCTGCGACAGTCGCGCCCGTTACAATAAGTCACCTCGGAGCCGGCCCCTGCACAACGAGCCCGGCAACTGTCCCTAGCAACCACGACAATCAGAGTACGGAAAATCAAATGTTCTTATTTATTACTCATTGCTTACAACTCAATGAACGTCGGTACAAATACAAGGAAAAAGCTCACAACTCACTCGCACTCGGCTGGGAACTCGAATTCGGGGTTCCTATCACGCTCGGCCGGATCGGCCTGCCAAGACACTCCCGCCATCGAGCTTCCTGCATCTTCGGGCGACGCCCCATTCGATAGAAATATCGGAGACCGCCCCGGGGTCGAGTTGCTAGCCCCTTCAATCAGACCAGCGCCTAACACCAGCTTCAGCCTGCGAATCTTCAGCTCCTTCTCAACTACGGCCTGACGAAGGAAAGACTCCGAAGCCAACCCCCCGCTCGAAGCATTCGAGAGGGACCAGTCCGTCTCGATTACCCAACAATCCCGGTCGGCTACGGCCTTCTTCAGGCGCGCCAACTCCAAACCAAGCTCCCTGGACCTGTTCAGAAAATAGTTAACGGCGGCGGCTCGGTCCCGAGCCTGCTTCTGTTGACGAGCCAAAGCTGCCTCCATGGCCTCCTCCCCCGCTCGAACTAGAGGTACCTCGGCAGTAACGGGGAGGACAATGCAGGTCCCGTGCGTCTATCAAAAGACGAGAACAAACATCACAAAAAACACAAGTCTGGAAGGGTCGGCCCAAAAAAGTAAATTTCATTTCTTTCAAAAGTTTGATACAAAAGCCGTGGTGGCCAGTCCGCTTAAGGCATTTACATCAAAACGAGCAAAAAGAAAGAAGACTATTCTATTCTTGAGGAGGGGGTGGCACCTCGTCGTCGTCCTGGTCGCCCCCCGCTCCATCGCCCCCCGGGGTGGGAGGAAGGTTCGGCGCCCATCCGTAGCAGAGATGGTCCACGTTCTGCTCAAGGTAGATCTTCTTAAAGTGGAACTTTGCCTGTTCGTATGCCTCGTCCTGCGCCAGCATGATGGTCTCCCCCAAGGCCGACTCCATCTCCTCCAGTGCCTTCTTCCCCTTCTCCGCCTCGGCCGCGATCTTCGCCTCAAGATCCTTCCGGTCCTGCTTGTGAATTTTGCAGAGCGACTCTATCTGGGCCTCGTGGACGGCCACCATGGCCCGGGCCTCTTTCAGCTCATCTGTGGCCTTGTTCAGATCGCAGAGGTACTTCTCCGCATTCCGCCTCTCGATGTATATCTCCTTCTCCAGGCACTTGTGGAAGTGCTGACCATGGAGCATCGCCTGTCCGAGAAGAGAAAGATTAGAAGAACTCCAAGATAAAAAAGGAAAGCGGAGCCAAGCCAACTTACCGAGAGGTGTGCCTGAGACCACCGTATGTAGGCCTGGTCCGCCGTCTGCGTCGCCAGGGCCATCGAATCGCGCTCGGTGGCGGCCTTCGAGACGAACTCGACCGCCACAAGCCCATCCAGCAGAGAATCCCCCCGCACGATCGACCAATCAGAGGCAAAGGGCAGCATACCCTGTTTGCCCACCATCTCCGCGGCGGTCGACCGAATAGGGGGGAGCCCGTTTCCAGGGGCATCCACTGTCTTGCCCGAACCACTCCCGGTGTCCCGAGCTGCCCTCGACGAATGGGAGCGGGGGGAGTGGTGCCTCTTGGCCCTCTTCGCCGGGAAAGGCCCCTCGGCCACCGGGGCCGGCGCCTTGGAGGACCCTCCGGCCTGCGCAGCCAGCTTCTGCTTCTCGGCCGCTATCCTCTCCTGCTCGGCCTTCTTCTTCTTCTCTATCCTCGCCTTCTCGGCGACAGCAAGAAATATCTTCTTCGCGTCTGCCTGTTGAGTTGTCATCCCTGCAAAAACAGAAAGGAGAAGAGCTAACGCTAACACGAAGGCAGGAAAATGAACATATTCGGAAAGAAACATACTAGGGTTGGCGGGACTCAGTCCGACCCGGGCGAGGTGTATCTCGGTCACTCGAGGCCATGCGATACTGTGCCCCCCGACTATCTTCTCCACCCTCTTCCACTCCTTGGCAGTCAAGTTGCTCTTCCTCGGAGGCTTGTGGTTCGGCTTGACGAAGTTCCACCTGGTCGGAATTCCCCAAGACCCCTTCATCCGAACCACAAAATATTTTTCTTTCTACCCCTTTATGGAGTCCGGATGACCATGCATAACCTTCTTATGCGGCCTCGATGAAAAGTAGAAAATCCCCTCCTGGTCTTCGAGTGAGCCGATCCCAAGAACGGTTCGGAAATACGTCAGCCTCGGCATCACTCCCTTCTCTCGGCACTTTAGTATGAAGCAGACTAGATGCTTCCAAGAGTTCGGACCATACTGCATAGGGCACAGCCCCGCCAAGTTCAGAATCCTCTTAACAAATGGATGCAGAGGCAGCCTCAGCCCCGAGAGGAAGGCGTCCTCGGGGAACATACAGTAACTCGGTGCCAGAGCCGTGTTGGGCCGAATACTTGGGCTCGGAATGAAGATCTCGAACTCCCGCGGAATATAGTAGGCAGCCCTAATAATGTTCAGATATTCTGCCTTCAAAATGCTTGGGATGCTATCGGCGCAAATCTTCACCCGAGTGTCTTCGCCCGGCACTGGAGGGATCGGTCCAATATCCTTAATGTCGCCAGGATACATCCGAATCGACCCTGGATTCTTGAAGGAGACTGGGAGAAAATCGAAACCCAGTCTCAGTGCATACTCATCTGGCGAAGAAGGACTGTGTGGTATGGTCAAGACTTTCTTCTTCCGACGAGGGCGAGCCTTCCGCTCGGGAGACGGCGTCGACAAAGGGGGAAGGGGTGGAAGATCTTCTCCGACCCCGGTCGGCCTTCCAGCCGTGCCCTGGCCAGCGTCTCCTTGGGCAGCCTCCCGTTAGTCGACCTCATCCTCCTCGTCTTCCTCGTCACCCTCGGCACCCTGATCATCTTTGTCTTCCTCCTCGCCTTCGGTGCCTTCCCCCTCCTCTTCCTCATCGTCCTCCTCCAGATCCTGTTCCTCCTCGTCCTCTCTGTCCCCCTCATCCTCTTCCTCCTCGTCACCCTCATCCATGGGCTCCTTTCCCGGCCTTCTGGACCTCAATGGGGACACAACGAAGGCTACGTCATCACCATCGTCCGACTCAAGATCGGTCAGAACTTCTTCCCTTACCTTATACTTACTCAAGGACGAGGACGTCTCCTGCTCGGATTCCTCTACGGAACGGCCTGAAGAGCTAGCCTCGGATCCAGACTGAGTTCGCGACATTACGAAAAAGAAAGTACTAACCTGGAGCGTAGGAAGTTACGGTCACCGAAAAATATTGTCAACGGCAAGTAAGATTCCCACTCTTGTTAAAAATTGGAAAGTGAGTAATGAAGTGAAGATGAAGAAATGAAGGAGGGGGAGGGGGTTTTAAAGGGGAAAAGCGACTCCTCGATTTCCGCAAAAACATCTGGCCGTTGGATCTTAACTATTAAGATCCAGCAGCCACCAAGATCTGGAAACGCTCTTTGCGCCCATGACGTCAGCAATAGGCATAAAATTACCCCACTACCCCCTCATCTTTCCTCTCCAAACAGGCATTTTTCAACAAGTCAGAAGGGTCGACGCTCGGATAGAAGCACGAGCCAATAATTCTCCTTCTACTTCACAGGAGGGTCGACGCTCAGATAGAAGCACGAGCCAATAATTCTCCTTCTACCTCACAGGAGGGTCGACGCTCGGATAGAAGCACGAGCCAATAAATTCCCCTTCCACCTCACAGGAGGGTCGACGCTCGGATAGAAGCACGAGCCAATAATTTTCCTTCTACCTCACAGGAGGGTCGACGCTCGGATAGAAGCGCGAGCCAATAATTCTCCTTCTACTTTACAGAAGGGTTGACGCTCGGATAGAAGCGCGAGCCAATAATCCCCCTTCTACTTCACAGAAGGGTCGACGCTCGGATAGAAGCGCGAGCCAATAATCCCCCTTCTACCTCACAGAAGGGTCAACGCTCGGATAGAAGCACGAGCCAATAATTCCCTTTCTACTTCACAGAAGGGTCGACGCTCGGATAGAAGCGCGAGCCAATAATCTCCCTTCTACTTCACATAAGGGTCGACGCTCGGATAGAAGCGTGAGCCCCAACTGCCCTTCTTTGATTCAGAGGGGCTCGGAGCTCGGATAGCACCGCGAGCCTCAGCTAGCCACCTTTGACTCAGAGGGGCTCGGAGCTCGGATAGCACCGCAAGCCCTAACTGCCCTCCTTTGATTCAGAGGGGCTCGGAGCTCGGATAGCACCGCGAGCCCCAGCTAGCCACCTTTGATTTAGAGGGGCTCGGAGCTCGGATAGCACCGCGAGCCCCAGCTAGCCACCTTTGATTCAGAGGGGCTCGGAGCTCGGATAGCACCGCGAGCCCCAACTGCCCTCCTTTGATTCAGAGGGGCTCGGAGCTCGGATAGCACCGTGAGCCCCAAACTATCCTCCTTTGTTCAGAAGGGCTCGGAGCTCGGATAGCACCGCGAGCCCCATGAGCCCTCCTCTTGTCACGAGAGACTCGTCTACCGACCCCTAGTGCTCGACAAACCGAGCCCCAGAAGAAGACCTTGCCTCCTCCTCGCTCTTCCAACTAGCGAGGAGATCGTCCACCGACCCTTGGTACTCAACAAAATGGGCCCCAACAGGACCTCGACGCCCCTTTGCTTTTCCAGCAAGAAAGGGCCCTCGCCTGCCGACCCCAGATGCTCGGCAAATCGAGCTCCAACCCGACAGACCTCGACATCCCCTTGCTCTTCCAACTAGCGAGGGGATCGTCTGCCGACCCTCGGAGCTCGTCTGCCGACCCCCAGGGCTCGTCTGCTGACCCTAAGGCTCGGCGAGCGTCACTCCGACTCTTCTACATTGAGCATCTCGCACAAACTTCAATAGGGGATCCCTTCCTCCTACCCCCTGGCCTCTTCTGGAAACAGCAAAACCTACTTTCTCACCGCACCTTCCACCTTGCTCTTCCTACAGAGGCGAAGAATCACTCCTACATGGCTGGTTCACCCAGCCCTACAGGAGTGTGGGGCTTGTGATATGGGTCGGGAATAACGTGGCCCGTCCTGGGCCATAGGATCCCCTCAGGATGCGCGCTTCTTCTGATCCTTCGGATCTGCCATGTCAGCGCCGAAAAACCACCCGGACCTCTACCGCGTCAGCCCGGAAACCACCCCGGCGTCTGCCACGTCAGCCCTATACCGTCCGGTTTTCCACTGCTTCAGCCACACGGGCAACCGGGTCCAGACCCGGCCCCAAACGGGTCCAGACCCGGTTTGCTTCTTCTATAAATACCAGACCCCTACTCCTTCTCCAGGTAATCAAAACTTCTGCACTCAAACCCTAGTTACTGTTACTCTCCCTTAGTGACTGACTAGATCGTCAAAGGGTCTGCCACCGGGACCAACCCCGATGTTCCGAGACCGTCTGCAGGTACACGAGACCCTCGGATTCGAGCCCCAGAGATCCGAGCCGAGCATCAGCCTCCACCTCAATACCGCCTACTCCAGTACCGTTCATCCGGTCGAGGGCCGTCTACATAGAAGTCTCCTCCATCAAATACAAATCGAGTAAGAACTCACGCCTGGTGCATCCACACGTTCCCCAAAAACAAACCGCATCAACTGTCAAACCATAATGTTATACAACTGAATATATTACTAAAGATACTGGGGGTGGGTTTGGGAAGAGTCATGAGATTTTGTGTGGTTGGAAAAATAACAAGGGAAGAGACTATGTTTAAGAGATTAAGATTTTTTTTTTTTAATAAAAATCATGCGTAGTGCTCGTGGTAGTTAAATACGGATCCATACTCTTACTCTTCTTTCTCTATTTCAAAAAAGAGAAATGAGAGAATGGCTACTCTTTCTCTCCTATTAGTATAAGATATAGACTACTGTAACCTCGTGCAAATTGCACAGCCTACAATAGTTTTGAGAGACTCATAAAATTATATAGAACTTAAAAAATATATGAGAAAATTATGGGAAACTTATGAATATCATCCCTACCGTAATTATTGAAATCTTCATTTTCATTCTTATATAAGTAAATGGTTTAGAGATTCACTCCCAAACCATAATGTTATACAATTGAATATTACTAAAGCTAAAAAATTGCAAGTAATGAAAAGATATCGCAAATTCAATTAATTTACGTTAACATGTATATTACAACATCATTAATATTCAGTAAATAGGTTATACATAATAAATTATGTATTATAGCACATGTTAAGGTAAAGATGATACACTAAGAAAATCATATAAAATTAATTTTATGAATTGTGTTTGCTTAAAAATCTAATTCTAAGCTGGAGGGTGGGGATGAGTTTAGGAGAAGAAAAAAAAAAACGTGAGAATTTTTTAGATTGAGAAAGTGTAAGGAAATAGACTTTGTTTGAGGGATAGAAGTTTTTATTTTGTTTTAATTTTTTAATTAAATTGTGCATACTGTACGTATTAGTTAAATATGGATCTCTATTTTTTTTTTCTTCTTTCTCTATTTCAAAATAGAGAAAGAAGATAGGAGGTATACTCTCTCCTATATATTAGTGTATATATAACATATAGATACAGATGGTGCTAATTGTTAATGATCATCCTACAAGAGGAAAAGCAGTAATGATTAATGAATTTGTGGTATAAGGATTCTCTTTACTTAGAAAATTAAGTGACTAAAAACGGTTCAGGCAAGTATAAATATGGGCTCGATCCCTCATCGTAGAGAAGAGAATTCGATTATGTTCATGAAGATTCCACTATTTATAATTCAAATTCTAACAAGAGTACGTGAGTCTCACTTCAGTTTCAGAATTCAGAATCAAACACAATGGGCCCAAATGAAAGCAAAGATGTCCAATATGTGAGCTAAGGCAAAAGAGGAGTACATGATGAATAACTTTTTGCATTGGATTCGAATGAGGACGTGTAACACAATCTTTGGATGTAAAAACTTGAAACTGTGCACACTGGTATGAATGCTATAGCAGCTTGGTATGGAAATATAATCCCTATATAGTATATATGATATCCTATATATGAATATATACATATTTTTTTTGCCCCTTATTATTAAAGGCAGTCAAAGAGGAGTCAAACAAACTGGAATGCATTGGTTGTGGTCACACCCACTCACACACACACGTACATGGAGATTTCAAGTAGTAAAGTAAATTGAAGTACACGTGATACTCTAGAATATACACAACTAGTATTTCACTGGACATGCATCGTTTGAGGGCATGACTCCAAACTCCTTTAGCGAGCTGGAAGTTAATACTTAATAGAATCTGTTCTAGCAAAGAACAAGTATCATATAAAATACATAAGAATATGGAGCATGGTCATATGAAAGGATAAATTTCATTTAATTCTAGTATTTCCTTATTTGCACCGAATCCTACCTAACTTTTTTTTAAGCACTTTACCCTATTGCCATTATATTCTACTAGAATTTAATTGGAGGGATAAACTTAGGTTTTATAATCTGTACTATTATAATGGGAGAAAGCCTTAGTGTAATTTGTCCATCTACGAATCCGTGCAATGCACGTGCATAACTATTGTAAATGAGATTTTAGATCAAATCCCGACTACGTCTGAATTTTTACTTTTAAAAAAACTATATTTATTAAGATGTGCATCGCACGTGTAAACTACTATATCTCTACTACACGTGCGTTGGTAGATGGACAAATTACACTAAGGTCTTCTCCTATTATAGTAGTAGAGATTTGCAGTATACCATATTCTATCTATTTGGCCATCACGTACAATCACGTGCTGCTGTAAATTAAAAAATTTAACTAAATTACCCCTAAAATAATGCACTCATATCTAAATCCTAGTTTGATTTGGGGAGGAAAAAGAAGATACAAAGGTGCTAAAGAGAAGAGAGAATCTGGTTTGCAATTCTCCTCTCAGCCCTCCCAAGTATGAGAAGCCACCATCACACACCTCCTTTCATATGCTTCCAAAATCTGAAAATCTCATTACAATGTGTTATATATTATTATTATTATTATTATTATATATATTTTTTATTTTATTTTATTATTTTTGGAGAGAGGGTTTCTACATGTCACATACATGTCATATGTTTCCTCAAATCGATCAATCTTTCTACATATCACATGCATGTCACATGTTTCCTAAAACCGATCAATCTCCCCACTAATATCACATGCTCCCCCTTCAATCCTTCAAATCCTTCAATCGGATAGTATCCTCCCCAAATCACTCACTAATCTAATAATTCCAATATTTATGTAAACATTAAAAACTTACCTTGATAAATCTGATCTTTTAGATTTTTGAATTAATTTTGAGTAATTAAACAAATTACATGAGATCATGGATTCCATGGTTGTGAGCCCATTGGGGTTGTATAAAATGAATGAGTAGTTTTGGGTTTTGATAGATTTTGATTTCATAAATAATTGAGGATTGTGCTTGTGATGGTTGTTGCCGCTGAAATCGATGTGGGGGCAAACAGATAGATTTATGGATTCGAGGGAAGTTGAATAGTCAAACCTGAACGACTTCACCGGAGTTTGACCGAGATTCTCCCGCCGTTGACCTGCAAAAAGTACGAGACACCGGGGTTGATTCCGGCGACGCACCATCCGATGCTCTTGTCAGTAATCAGAAAGATTATAAAAGACTTTTGATTGGCAAAAAACTGATTACCTGGTTACAATGGGGGATGGGGGGTATTTATAGCCGCTTTAGGAACCAGTTTCGGGATAAGATCAAATCCCTACTTCCTAGTAAATGGATAGAAGTGAATAAGACCGTTGATCAAAGACGATCATAAACCCTAATTCTATCCAGTTGGACTGGGTTTCTTGCGGGTTGGAACCCGCACCCAGTAAGACGGATCCGTTTATGGGTTATTGGGTTTTTTGGAAAAAGGTCCAGTTCCCATTTCAGACCCGTTTGAAGGTGAAATTACCATTTTACTCCCGAGCTTTAAGATTCGTGCCTGATTTGGACGGTTCCGATTTAACCCTATTTTTTTAGTCATATCGGTGGTGATTGTGACTACCGGAAGAGGAAGATGAAGATGATGAGGTGGTCCCTACAAAAGAGATTTGTTCAATTATTTTATTCGTTTTAATGAATCATGGTTTAACGAAGACCTCATAATGATGATGATGGTGACTATGAATGGAGGAGGAAGTGTAAGAGTAAGAGGATGAGGCGGTTGCGGAGGTGGTGGCGGTGCCATTAATAAATAGAGATGGTGATGATGAGTGTTCAAGAGATTTGAGAGAGATATTTGTTTAATTACTTCAATAAATAATTAAAATATAAAATTTAAATTAAATTGTTGATATAGAAAGTTAACATCGGGTATTTTAATTATTACACACTGAATTTAACGACGTCAGTTAAATATAAGCTAGTTGCAAAAATAAAAATAAAAATAAAAATAGTAAGGTAGAATGCAAAAATAATAATAATAATTGGATAATCACTTGTGCAAATAGGGAAAAACTCAGTAGGATTAAATAAAATTTATCCCATTGTTTACATTTATAGCTAACCAAAGCACCGCTACAGTATGTTTCCTTATATTTGATTTTCTATAGTAATTTTACAGCCAATCAAACCACCTCTAATCAAATTGAAGTACATATGATACTCTATACTATACACAACTAGTAGTCTTTACTGGACATGCATCATCTTAGGACATGACTCTAAAATCCATGCCTGAGCTGGAAGTGAATAGGATCTGTACTAGCAAAGAACAAGTAAGACACAAAATACATAAGAATATGGAGCATGGTCATATGAAACAAGATAAATTTCAGTTTACCACAATGTAGTTTATGCATTTGACGGTTTACCATATTGAAGTTTTTTTCTCAGCAATTAACCATACTGAAGTTTCCTTTTTTAGCATTATGGCATACTTCATCTGTTGTGAGTAGTTTTTGCCATTGTTTCACTTTGCGATGACCAAATTATCCTTATTTATTACGGTTTTTATTATTGACCAAATTAAAGATGATGAAGGAAATGATGATGGACATAATAACACTACAACACACGCTGGATTTACCGGCGTATTTTTTCCGGCGTTTTACCAATCGCGCCGGGGTAGGATAAGACCAAGATAGGGTCGCAAAAATGTATAGTTATACACCGGCGACCTCTAAAAAACGCCGGTGAATTATAATATTCACCGGTATTTTTATAAAAACACGCCAGTGAATAGAAAGCGGAAATATACCCCACAAATCCTCTCACATTCACCAGCATTTATTAATAAAAACGCCGGTGAATATACAAGGATTAATTCCCCAATCCTGCCGCGAAACCCTTAGCACATTTCGTTTTTTTTATTTACCAAACCCTAAGTTTCCCCGCGCCGTCGCCATTGGGCCTCCTTCCCTTCCTCGACAACTCCTCAGTCGATGTCGCCTGTAATACCCCAGATCAGTCGACTGGTACTGCCAGCAGTCGACTGATAGAGGACAGTCGACTGGTACTGCCAGCAGTCGACTGGTCTGTGAGATTTGTGAGAGAATTGTGAAAGATAGTCCCATATCGGGAATTTGTGAGGATAATCAGAGTATAAATACTATTGCCTGAGATCAAGAGTCACCAATTCGGTTAACCACCTTTCGAGAGGCAGCCTGTGGTGGGCAGTGGAACTACATAGTATTTATGATTTGTCTGAGCATTGGGGCGGGGCGTTACAAAAATGGTATCAGAGCCGACTTTCGACCCACCGGGTGTATCTGCACGATGAAAGGGTGCCTCCGAGGGAGGGGGGCCTATTCGTGGGGTACATATGCTTGCGCGATGAAAGGGTGCCTCCGAAGGAGGGGGGCCTATTCACGAAGCATGCCAGGTGCTAGAAAGGACGGTCCTACACTGAGGTGTGCCCTGTGCTCAGCGAGGACGCTGATTCCTAAGGGGGGGTGTATGTAATACCCCAGATCAGTCGACTGGTACTGCCAGCAGTCGACTGATAGAGGACAGTCGACTGGTCTATGAGATTTGTGAGAGAATTGTGAAAGATAGTCCCATATCGGGAATTTGTGAGGATAATCAGAGTATAAATACTATTGCCTGAGATCAAGAGTCACCAATTCGGTTAACCACCTTTTGAGAGGCAGCCTGTGGTGGGCAGTGGAACTACATAGTATTTATGATTTGTCTGAGCATTGGGGCGGGGCGTTACATCGCCATTGGGCCTCCTTCCCTTCCTCGACCCCCGCTCAGTCATTTCTCTCTCATCGCAAGTACTCTCTCTCTCTCGCGCGCGCTCTCTCTCTCTACTTCTTGATTTTGTGATGGTAATGGTTTGATTGTAATGGTGCAATTTTGTGATGGTAATGGTGCGATTGATTCTGTGATGTTTATGTTTGTGGGGATTTTGGATGGTAATGGTTTGATTCTCAATTTAGGGGAGATCTCGATTTAGAGATAGCTAGCTTCATTTGTGATACTCAATTTTGGATGGTAATGGTTTGATACTCAATTTTGGGCGGTAATGGTGCGGTTGATTCTGTGATGTTTATGTTTGTGATAGCTAGCTTCGTTGATTTTATTTTCATCAACTGAAACTTTAGCATGATGGTTCAAGAGGCTTGTTGGTTCTTCTTGGTTCTTGTTGATTATCGGCTGAAACTTTAGCGAAATCCGAGCATGATCGTAAATTAATAAACTAGCATTGGTTCTTGTTGGTTCTTCTTGTTGATTATCGGCTAAGCTAGCTTCTTATTGGTTCTTCTTGTTGATTTTCGGCTAGGCTAGCTTCTTGTTGATTCTTGTTGAAGCTAGTGTTTTTGATGAACATAGCATGGTTTGGGTAATTCCATCCCAACTAAATCATTGATGTTTCTGGCTCCAAAAGAAATCTGTACAAGGTTTGTTCTGACCAATTCTTGTACAGATTTTGCGAATTCTGAAGTTCTTAGATCCAGGATCACAAATTTTTATTAGGCTGTGATTGGATTGTTTAGTGACTGTCAACAAGTGTTCTTAATTGGGCTGTGATTAGAAAGAGACGAGTTAGAGTGGAGATCTGGAAACCCATATAGAGACATCTCGTTCATAATAATTTATTATTATTGTTGTTCTTGTCGCTCTTGCTGTTGTTGCTGATGTCTCTTTATGTGCGTTTGCTGAAGAGAAAGCAGGGATGAGAGAGAGATGAGGAAAATGCCGCTATGTTAGCCTGGTGTATCCTCATTCTCTACCATTCCTCTTTCTGGCTTCTATATTTGGTTTCCTTCCACGATGATAGTTTCTTAAAACTACACTTGATATGAGCCCTATTCTTATTTTTCTTCAATAAAAATGGGAGTTTTGGTGATCCAACAAATATGTACCCGCATACTTCCAAATGGCATTTTCTTTAGAAAGTCGGGCTCCAAAGAATCGATCTATGACTACAATCTCCATTCAAAACCCAATCAAAATTTGTCATCCTGGATCTAAAATCTTCTTTGAGCCACAAACATCAATGGTTTAGTTGGGATGAAGAATTAATAGAGAAACATATATGCTTAGATACTGGAAATTTTTATTTTCTTTTACTGTTAAAGAAGCTGAATTCATGCATCTGACTGTCATCTTAGCATGATTTTTTTACCAAAATGGGTTAACTGTCAACTAAGGATGCTGTATGTATACCAAAATTCTCCAAATCTGTACAAGAATTGGGTTGAACAAACCTTGTGCAGGTTTCTTTTGGAGCCACAAACATCAATGATTTAGTTGGGATGAAGAATTAATAGAGAAACATATATGCTTAGATACCGGAAATTTTTCATTTTCTTTTACTGTTAAAGAAGCTGAATTCATGCATCTGATTGTCATCTTAGCATGATTTTTTTACCAAAATGGGTTAACTGTCAACTAAGGATGTTGTATGTATACCAAAATCCTCCAAATCTGTACAAGAATTGGGCTGAACAAACCTTGTGCAGGTTTCTTTTGGAGCCACAAACATCAATGATTTAGTTGGGATGAAGAATTAATAGACAAACATATATGCTTAGATACTGGAAATTTTCACTTTCTTTTACTGTTAAAGAAGCTGAATTCATGCATCTGATTGTCATCTTAGCATGATTTTTTTACCAAAATGGGTTAACTGTTAACTAAGGATGTTGTATGTATACCAAAATCCTCCAAATCTGTAAAAAAATTGGGCTGAACAAACCTTGTGCAGGTTTCTTTTGGAGCCACAAACATCAATGATTTAGTTGGGATGAAGAATTAATAGAGAAACATATATGCTTAGATACTGGAAATTTTCATTTTTTTTTACTGTTAAAGAAGCTGAATTCATGCATCTGATTGTCATCTTAGCATGATTTTTTTACCAAAATGGGTTAACTGTCAACTAAGGATGCTGTATGTATACCAAAATCCTCCAAATCTGTACAAGAATTGGGCTGAACAAACCTTGTGCAGGTTTCTTTTGGAGCCACAAACATCAATGATTTAGTTGGGATGAAGAATTAATAGACAAACATATATGCTTAGATACTGGAAATTTTCATTTTCTTTTACTGTTAAAGAAGTTGAATTCATGTATCTGATTGTCATCTTAGCATGATTTTTTTATCAAAATGGGTTAACTGTCAACTAAGGATGTTGTATGTATACCAAAATGCTCCAAATCTGTACAAGAAATGGGCTGAACAAACCTTGTGCAGGTTTCTTTTGGAGCCACAAACATCAATGATTTAGTTGGGATGAAGAATTAATAAACAAACATATATGCTTAGATACTGAAAATTTTCATTTTCTTTTACTGTTAAAGAAGCTGAATTCATGCATCTGATTGTCATCTTAGCATGATTTTTTTACCAAAATGGATTAACTGTCAACTAAGAATGCTGTATGTATACCAAAATCCTCCAAATCTGTACAAGAATTGGGCTGAACAAACCTTGTGCAGGTTTCTTTTGGAGCCACAAATATCAATGATTTAGTTGGGATGAAGAATTAATAGACAAACATACAATGATTCTTTTGGAGCCACAAACATCTGAGTGCTGCATGTTTTTTTAATTTTTTTTTTAAAAAAAAAATTATATACCTACACCGGCGTTTTTACAAACACCGGTATAACTTCCAAACAAAATTACAGCTCCTACGGCGGCGTTTGTATAACGCCGATGAATGTATATCAGCTGAAAAATATGGCACTTAGAATTACCCATACAGTGGCGTTTTTACGCCCGCCGGTGTATACACAAGATTTACCGGCGGCATGAAAAAACGCCGGTGTAGACCCATAGTATTCCGCGACGCTCGCTTCGGCGGCATTTGGACCGGCGGTTTTAAAAACGCCGGTGAATGTTTTACCGGTGTTTTTAAACGCCGGTGTAAATTAGAAAAAACGCAAACACCGGTGTAAATTAGAAAAAACGTCGGTAAATCCAGCGTGTGTTGTAGTGTAATTTAGTAATTAATTTGAATCAATACGGATAATTTAGATATTTGACATAAAAATTAACGGCGTTAATTAATTTTAATGGAAAACAAATTTCAGTAAGATTTTTTGTCAAGAAAAAAAATTAGCAGGATAATCTGTTAAAGATATTAAGTACAGTATGGTTAACTGAAATTTATCCATAAGAGAGTATTGAAGATCACTTCTTATAGTAAGATCATGATCTCTACTCTCTGAATGTGATCTTTTCCAAGATTGTGCACTCACATTGAATATTGTACTTATCTATCAGAGTATTAATATGGTCACTTGAGCTAATTAGGGTTTCGTTAATCTCGTGATGTTTTAAACAAGAGAAATGCTAAACATACCCTATTTTTTATCCCAAATTTATACGGCATTTGTCTTTTTATCATTATTGGGTTCATTAATCACTAAAATACAAATGGATAAAGCCTAATAATTATTAAAAAACAAACTTTATATATGTTTAGAGTATAAAATAAGGCTAAATATAAAAAAAACCCATCCAACTATTATGCATTTGAAAAATACCACAGTGATTTTTTTATGAAAAAATCTCACCCAACTATATTTTTAACACAATTTTTTTTAAAAAAACCTCACTCATCCATACTCGAAAAACAAAGTTGGTTAAGGTTTTTTATATAAAAAAAATTGGTGTGGTTTTTTTTAAATGCACAATAGTTAAGTAAGATTTTTTTAAATATATTTAGCCATAAAATAAAGTAAGTTGAGCATTTCTCTTTAAACAAAGAAGAAAGAGACTGCACAAAGAATGTGGATGCAAGTCATATTAATCGAACCACGGAGAATTTTAATCTCCTTGCATATTACTCTCTCCGTTTCAAAATATAACTCATTATAGGTTTCTACACGACTATTAAAAAACAGCCTAAGATTGAGTAAGTATTATATATTCTTGATTTTGGAAGCTCATAAATAAGTCATCAATTGTACAATGTCCTATTTACCATACTCTATAATTTTTAAATACTTATCTTACAAAAAAGGATAAGGATAAAATTGAAAATCTCATAAAAAATTAATACATGGATATTTAAAAATTATAAGACATCTATTTAAAAATGTTAATGATTTATATTATGAAAAAAATAATTTAGAATAACTTATAGTAATATTTTGAAATAGAGGGAGTATTTTGAAGTGCTTAGAGCATCCACTATCGTTGCTGTTAAAAAATAGGTATTTGGCATTTGAGAAATATAAATGAGAGAGTTGCGCTGCTATCGTTTATAGCAAAATTTGGCAAAAAAAATAATAAAATATACAGACGGAAGAACATCCTCCGTCTCACAATTTTTACAATTTTCTAATATTAAAAATTGTGTGACGGAAGATGATCTTCCGTTTGACTGAAAATATGTTTTTTTTAATTGCCACGCGCAAGATCAATAATTTAAAAAAATAAAAAAAAAAATCCAGACGAAAAATCAACTTCCTTCTGAGGAATTTTTTCCTTTTTTAATTTTTAAACAATTAAAATGGAATTTTTATAAATATTTGATGGCAAACTCGTAAATATTTTGATGGCAATATTGAAATATTTGGAAATCAAAATGTTGGGCCGGAAGATCATCTTCCGGCCCAGGGTTTTTTATTTTATTTTTAAAAAAAATTTAAATGAATTTAAATTTTTTTAAATTTAAAATAAACGAAAAAGTAATCAAATTAGGCAAGCTTCTTTTATTATTATTATTTTAGTAATAAAATTAAGTGAGGCTCACTTTTTTAAAATTATTTTTAATAATAATAAAAAAAAAGACGGAAGATCAGACGGAATATCATCTTCCATCTGTCAACTTTTCTAAATTAAATATTGGGCGAGATGGAAGATGATCTTCCGTCCGTCCTCATTTAATATTAAAAAATTCTGACTTCTATATTTAGCAATTGTCGTTTTTCGCTGCCAAATATAGCAGCACACTGTTCATCACTTTTCTAAAAACTAGCTATAACAAACGATAGTGGATGCTCTAAGCATTTGCCATTTTCAATAATTTGCTAAAAACCTAGCCAGTTTTTAGAAAAGTGATGAACAGTTCGCTGCTATATTTGGCAGCGCAAAATGGCAATTGCTAAATATAGTAAACGGACGGACGGAAGATCATCTCTCGCCCAATATTTAATTCAGAAAATGATTAAGAGAGGTTTTTTTTATTATTAAAAAAAAGTGAGGCAGTAGATCATCTTCCGTCTCACTTCTTTTATTATTTTTTTCTTTACTTTTTTAAAAAAATATTTTGAAAATTTCATTTAAATAAATAAAAATAATAATTTTAAAAAACCAAAACCCAGGGACGGACCTTCCGTCCCAACTTTTTGATTTCCTAATATTTACAATATTGCCATCAAACTATTTACGAGTTTGCCATCAAATATTTACGAAATTGCTATTTTAATTGTTTAAAAATTTTTAAAAAGGAAAAATTGCAATGGACGTTGATCTTCCGTCTGAAATTTTTTGTTTGTTTTTTTTTTTTCAAAATTATTGCTCAGACGAAAGCTGGCAATTTAAAAAAACCCATATTTTGAGTTAAACGGAGGATCATCTTCCGTCGCACCGTTTTTTAACATTAACATTTGTGAGAAAGAGGATGTTTTTCTGTCTGTATATTTTATTATTTTTTGGGATCAAATTTTACTATAAACAATAGCAACATAAGTTACATAACTTTCTCATTTCTATTTCTCAAATGCCAATTATCTATTTTTTAACAGAACGATAATGGAAAAAATAGGCAATGGAAAAAATACAAGATTCTGGAAAGACAAATGGTGTGGTCCTACAACTTTGCAAAATCAATTTCCCAAAGCAGCGGAAGCCACACAGAACTTAGATCTTTCGGTAGCAGATGTTCGGAAGAACAGTAAGATAAAATTCGTGGTTTCGCATAATATTAGTTCGGAGAGCGTAGCGCAATTCGAAGCCCTCAACAATTTGGTTCTACAAGAGGGGGGACAGGGAAACAATTTAGAAGATGAGAGTTGGTGGGAGAGAGACACTTCAAAAGTGTTTACGGTGTCATCAATGTATTAATGGATTAACGATGGAGGATTAAGATGCAAAGTTCAATCCGTTATATGAGGGGCGTATGTACCATTCAGAGTCAAAGTTTTCTGCTGGCTAGCACACAACAATGCGATTCTTTCGAAAGCCAATCTTAAGAAGAGAAACATGAAAGACGTCATTTGTGGAATGTGTTTAGCAGTGGAAGAAGATGTAAATCATATCCTGTTTCAGTGCCCCAAAGCTCGACTAACCTGGGAGATTATTTGTAGAGGCTTTGGGTGTAACCAAGTCCCCAGCTCAACTAGCGACGTTTGGGAGTCCCTTATAGATGAACATATTAGACTAGAGGATAAACATATGTGGGATATAGCTATAGCAGCAGCAATTTGGAATCTTTGGCTATAAAGAAATAATTTCATTTTCCGCAACAGTTGTTTCAGATTTCCACATTCGATGCATAAAATTTTTGTTCTAATTCATGATTGGGCAGGTATTCAGGAGTCGGCGAAGAGAATCAGAAACAGTGAAGGCGCCTAGCGAGGAAGGGGTACACAGAAGGGCGACCCTCTCAAGATGGATAGAGGTGTCTAGTGGAGTGCATTAGCGTCGCTACTTCTCAAATGTATCGTTGATTTGGATTATGTATAATTAGAAGTTGTCTTTTCTTTTCTTTGTTGTTGTTATGATAGTGCTTTCGATTAGCACGTGTATCAGTTATTAACTTGGTTGTACTACTTTGTTTTCTTAATGATTATTAATGAGACGATGACTATTGTCATCTTTTATCACATTTCAAAAAAAAATAAAAATAAAAATAAAAAAAAAAAAAAAAAAATGATAGTGGATGCTTTTACACGCCCATCTAGATCTAAATTGCATAAAAATGATAGGCCCCAGTACAACTCAAATTATTAATATATGTAAAAGTTGCTAATAACAGAGTACTTATAATTACCTGTCAAAATCAAAAAGGAAGAAGAGGAGCCAGATTTGTAGTAGTAGTAGGGTACACTTGTACTCCTCTCTGAGTTGATCTGTCTTCTCATTGCTCATACGCACATGTGCACATACAGAACCAGCAACATGCAAGCAAACAAACAAAAATACTCCAAAAAAATCACACTATAATTTCAAATTTTCAAAATACACAAAGATAATCCAGCTTCCTGCTTTTGTTTCCCAATTACAGTTCGCGATAATTAAACTTTAGTGTATTGAAAGTGTTTGATCCTGCATTCAAAGAGTAATGCTACATCCACTATCAATTTTATTATTATTTGGTTCACTATTTTGGGTGGCACACTCCAATAGATAGAGAAAGATCGAATAGGTGGGAGAACTCTCCAATAAAAAGTATGTCACCTAAGATAGTAAATCAAATGGTAGTGAAATTGGTAGTGGATGAAGCATTACTCGCATTCAAACTATAGTTGCGACATTGGATTAGAATTCAATGAGTATTGTGTTCAGTTGACTAGACTAGACTAGTCTAGACTAGACTGGACTGCATGCAATCTCGAGACACAGACAGAATTGAGATGAAACAAATTCTGCTTACGTAACTCGCTGTAATAGTGCTTGATCAAGGTCTAATTGACTGGTTCCATCTGTTGCTTTGTACTAGTATTAGATTAACCGATAGATAATCCCTCAATTGATAATTGATATTTGAGGGCATGGTCATTCTTTTCAACGAGAGACAATTAGAATTTCTAGGTATAAAGCAGGGTCACTTAAAAATTGTATTGGAGCTGATAGTAATGTGAGAACTCAAGAAGTTTATGCATTAATTGTATTCTTCTCCGATATCGATAGAGATCTCATCTCTTGTTTTCTTGATTGCCACTTGTCTTATTATTATCAATAAAATGGAAGATAATTTGATAAGTATTTTGAAGTAAAGTTAGGACAGTTATCTAAGATATGCCAAAAGTATAGGATAGTTTATGTATGTTTGATTAATGATTTTGTTCTCGGTTTCCTGTCAGTACTGAGGACAATCTCAATTAAAGCATTTGAGTACATAAGCACATATGAGCAACAGTGAGCTGGGCAAAAGAAGTTAAGCACGCAGTGCCATGCAGAACAAAGAGTTGCTGAATCCTAGTAAGATGTGCACGACTCATCACCATCGTGTAAGATCTGATACTTTTGATTCTCAAAAAATTAATAATAAAAAATAATAACAGGTTTAAAATATAGAAACGGTACCCTAGTAGTGCTAGTTCAAAAATTTGAGTTTATGAAGTCATAATTAGATTATTCTGATTTTTATAAGAGCAAGGAATCAAATCCAGACACACACTATCATATGAGAGGACGTCCCATAACACCACCACAAAGACAAACATTCCTTTGATGCAATGCAAGAAGCCCCGCACACTTTTCTGCATTTAAGTTATTGCTAGCTGTTAAGAGAACAAAGGTATTTAAAACCTTTATGGAAAGGAATGGACTCACTGCATATAAGGGTCTGCTTGTTGCTGGAAAAAAAAATTATAAAAAAAATAAGGGTCTCAAATATGGTTTTCTCTCAAGTTCTAATGAGAATGATCTACATCATAAAAATTATATATATACATACTTTGCAATGAATTTGACAAGTTTTAAGCAATAAAAAACTAGAATCATTCTTGACTCTTTTCCAAGTATCTTTTTTATGGTTGCATGATAAACGGATAAAACTCTTCAAATTATTTTGAACATGTAGCAGTAATCAATATATGACATGTTGAATCTGCTGTAGACCACCCCCCCCCCCCCCCCCCCCCCCCCCCCCCCCCCCCCCCCACACACACACACACACACACACACACACACACACACACACCATGCAAATAAATTAGCAGCTAGGTAGCAAAAAGTTTGAAATGGCATGAAGAGTTCAGGCAATTAAAGACATATTGCATGAACATTTTACATACAGTTATCATAGGGAAAAATTATTGAGGGTTACTAAAATCAAAACTTCTAGTATATCAATGAGCATGAGGAGCAGACAAATGACAGTGTTTGTTGGGGCCTACTCTGTTTTTTCAAATTCAAATAGAATAAGAGGACATATATTCCAAGTAAAAAAAGTGAGCAGATTACTTGCCAAAGATGGGCTGAAATAACCGTTGTGTTACAAAGAATAGGAATAGGTTTATTGCTAGGAGAAGTATTGGAATATTTTCTGTTTGCTACATAGCAGGATAGGAATTAAAGATTAGAGGCCTGATTTCTAGAAGGATTCCAACCTATATATGCAACTGTAAGTCAGGTTTTTAATTAAGTACTCGACAACGACAACTATAAGTTAGTTGAGCTTTAAGCAAAGGGTTTTCGCCTGCCAATTGTTCTTGGAGAACGAGAAATAGATGACTGTATTGTTCTGTTTATATAACTGCTAGCTAGAGTGAATTGGACACAGAGAGCCGAACAAACGAGAACAAGTTACTAGGTGAAAATACTAGTAAATGTAAGGAAAATGTGCAGCAGCTAGAAGCACAATTAGGTAGACCCAGAAAGGCATCTAGATTGGCTTGAACACAAACAACTCTGATCAAGACATAGCGATGCCAATCCACAACACCAGAGCCGAGTTTGAGCTTGATAGCCTTGATTCCTATACAAGCTAGCACAACACCTGGGTCGGGTCTGGACCTCGACTCAGCGAAACGTTCCATGAACCTCCCAAGATTAGTCGCGGAAAATGCTATCTTCTTTATGCCTCTCTCTCGCTGTACTAAAGACCATCGGTCTGAATCTGATGGACCCTTCACAGCTGACTCCTAGAAAGGATAATGCTTTTCAGAATTCTTTTGGAGGCCAACTTTGAAAACTGTGAAACGAGCTCGGGTGGAACATCTTCACCTGTGTGGTTGTTGCCCCTGAGCTTGAGACGATAAAGAGCGGTCACCTGTTCTTCATCAATCAGTAGAGCTGAGCTGCAATCGGGTCCTATCGGGTCGGGTCCTTCACTACTCGGATCCGGATCCGGTACCTCACAGGTCAAAAAATTGGACTGGACCTGGATTTGCGAGAATCGGGTCCGGGTCCGGGTCATAATTAAAAAATTCTACCAATCATGTCCGGTAGCGGAAATTAAATATTTGCACTTAAGTTTTTTTTGCAGACCATACCTTATGATTTCAACAACTTTTGCATTTAAGTACATGAATAAATATTATATTCACACATATATCTTCAACAATTATTATTTACATGTATATCCTTATAACTCTATTATTCAAATTTCGTATTTTGGGAGGTATTTTTTAACAGGTCCAGGTCCGGTTCCGGGTCGGTTCTTTTTTTAGCGGACCCGGACCCGGAAGTTCATCAGGTCTTATTTTAGAATCCGGACCCGAACCCCGACCCACATAGATCGGGTCGGTTCCAGTCCTATGCGGGGTCTGGGTCGGACCCGGGTATCGGGTAAATGTGACAATGCTATCAATCAGTATGTAGTTGCAGCAAACCCAGGGCAAGATATAGCCGGAAAATGCAAGATTGCGAAGATGGCATTTCAGAATGTAGCCGGTGTCCTCATGTAATCAATTTGCTCGAGCAAGCGAAACAAACTATTCCTATAGATGGTGTTGGGATTGGGGCGTCAACAAACGCCTCTGATCGCAGCGGAACTAATTAGAGCAATGAGGAAGTCGAAGAGATGAGACGAATCAATTGAGCAAACAAGTAGATCCACCAATCCAAACACAAACACAACGATGATTTATCCCGGTTAGCTTTTGCTTAATCCTGAAGGAAATATAGGGAGATATGATATTCAACTAGAAGAGATTACAGGGAGTTACTAATTCACTCAATACAATAAATTAAACTCACCCATCAAGAACTATCTCTCTTGAGCCTCTCTTTGCAATGGAGAAAATAATCTATGAAGTACTCTACTCCCATATTGGAGGAGTTTACAATATATATAGAAGAATAGAGAGAAACCTAGGTCTAATCTTGATTCTCAGTCATCCGATATAACCTGGAAAAGAAGTAACCGAATAGGAGCCATACGATCTAACCTGGAGTTGAAGATTAGGCTGAAACGACCTAACAAATCGAGGCCCAAAGCGAACACAGCACCACGGTCAGTCGACCGTCCACCTCTCGGCCAAACCCGGTGCAACTGCGGTTGACCGCAACTTGGGACAGCCGACTGCAATTATGCATGCACCTTGCTATTGTTATATTCTTCTACTCTCTTCGATGCTTCGACCTCCGTGCTTCATCTTACCTTCTTCTAATATGAACCACGAGTATTCAAGACGCATTCCTGACAAACTCGACCTTGGATTGCATACGAGTGCTATCACATGATGTGTTATTCATCTCCAAACTCTAATAAATTCAACTTGCAAAAAAACTCAGAATAATAGCTTCTTCTTCTAGTTGAACCGGTCTCTACCCAATCTCACCTGATCCAGTGTATCCCCCCAAAGGCACACCTCCATAGATGTACTCACGAAGTTGCCAAACTCTGGACGAACTCCACCTACCCTTAGGCTTTCTCCACCTCTCGACGTTATATGAACGTCGTGTTCTCATCTCGATGATTCTAGTTCTGACAAACTAGCTGAGCTTGTGGAAATAACGGGAAAAGAATTAACAATCCCTACGCAGAATTTTCGGATTCCCCAAAGCTTGTAGAGATTGCCTTGGCTTGGCCCAACCACTCTCATACCTCTAATCACTTCACAACGACCTTGAAAAACAAACAGAACTCCACCTCGAGCTGTGTACCTACAACCCCGTGCATCCAGAGTTAGCAAGGAAATCAGATTCTGTTTCAACAGAGGAACATGCAAAACATCCCTTAAAGTGAACAAATTTAGACCTGGCATTTTCAACTTGACTGTCCCCTCACCTGCTACTTCACAAATCTACCCAGTTTTCGTTGTCACACAATGCCATGTAGCAGACTTTTAAGTAGAAAATAACTCCCTCTTGGAGCAAATATGAGAAGAACTCCCTGAGTCAAGAAGCCAACTAGAATCCACTTCTAAAGAATTTGAAACGAGAAGACACGAATCACCTGAATCAAAGGCACTAACCACATTAGCGGCTGAATTCCCATTCTTTGCGCTCTCCTGATTCTGCAATTTCTAATAATCTTTCTTGATATGCCCTGACCTCTTGCAATAACGGCTAAAGATCGAATCCTTTTACAAAGCACTCTGTCTTCCCCCCGAAGGACCACTCACTGCTAGACAACTTGTACGAATAGACGGTGATTTCTGAGTCTCCTTCCTAAGTTGATTTTTCTTCAATGCTTTGATTACACCATCTACCGAAATACTCTCCTTGGCAAATCTACTGTGTAGCATGGTTGTTGCTACTAATTTTGGTGTGGGAGCAAACCAATGAATTTGTAGATTCTTTTTGAAAATAATAAAGCAAACTTGTTGACCTTCACCGTCGTTTGACTGATTTCTTGCCGCTGTTGTTGACCTGCAAAAATGTTCGATACACCGGGATGGATCTCAGTGACGAACCCTCGGACGCTCTTGTCAGTAACCAGGAAGATTATGAAAGAGCTTTATGTGGAAAAAGATTGATTACCTTGTTATGGTAGGGGGAGAGGGGTATTTATAGTCGCCTTAAGGACCCGTTTCGAGATAAGGATTTATCTCTACTTCCCGGTGTTTTTGGATAAGATGTAGAGTTTAAATCGTTCCATAGAGATAACCATGAATTTGAATTACTCTTTAAATATCATGGGCTGGTTTGTAGCGGGCTGCTACCCATACCCAATAGGATAGATCCGACAGATCCGTTTATGGGTTATTGGGCTTTGAAGAAAGACCCAGTTCCCATTTCAGACCTGTTTGTAAGTGAAATTACCATTTTACCCCTGAGAGCTTTAAGATTCGTGCCCGACTTGAACGGTCCCAATTTAATCCTATTTTTAGCCATATCACGAGCTCCCCACTCCCGAAGACTGAGTTTAACAGCCTCTGAGGAGTAGTTTTGTTGTTCTAATGGTGTACGGAATTTTATCGGAGTTCTTAAGGGAGTTTGGATCTTGCTCGAGGTGTAACGTTGTCAATCCGAGCTTGTAAAATGCCCAAAATTATTCTCAGATTTTTTCTGGATTTTTTGTGATTTTTCTGATTTTTTTCCAATTTTTATTCAATTTCTGAATTAAATAATTAATTATCGAAAATTTTAATTAATTATTATAATTTAATAATAATTATTTTCAGAATTTAAAATTATTTTTCGAATTAATAACTATTTTAAAAAAAATTAATTAAAATTTTGGATTTTTTAAATAATTAATTCAATTAAAGAAATTAATTAATTAAATAAATTGTACATGTACATGTGGCGCAATCCTGTGCGTTGATCACGATCAGGCGGCGCGCATCACAAAGCGGGGTGTTTTTCCCCATTTTCTGTTCGGAAACCCTTCTGTTCGACGCGCGTATGGAACGTTCGCCGTGGGGACATGTGGCGGTTAACGACGACCTGTTGACTTGGTCAACGGTTGACCAGCCTTTTTTTCCTCCCGCCCTCCTCTTTCGTCTTCGTCTTCCTTCGTCCTCGCCCGTTCTTTGAGAGCTCTTCTCCAATGTCATCTCCGAGCGCCGTATGTAGCAGGCGAAGCGAGGAGTTCGCTGGTCGTGGGAGCAGCTCTCTGATGGAGGAGTTGGGTGAGGGAGAAGCTCGTTCGCCAATGGAGGAGCTCGGTGAAGGGGGAGTTTGGCGAGCTCGGTAGAGAGAAAGTTTGGCAAGGAGATCGAGAGCTCTTCGATGAGTTCGACGATGGGTTCAACTTTGGCGATGAGCTCGGTGAACGTGGTGAGGTCGACGATGGCGGTGGTGCTTATAGAGTTCGACGAGGATTCGAATTTTGGCACGGAAGAAGCTCGGCGAGGGAGCTCGGTGTTGGAGCTTGACACAGTGGAGGGGTTCGACACAGGAGTTCGGCGAATGGGGTGAGATCGCGAACGAGGAGCTTCGGCATGGAGACGAGCTCAGTGAAGGTGATGAGCTCGGTGAAGGAGAGACAGTAGGCAGGTTGGAGTTGAGGTCGGAGCTCGACACTGGAGAAGAGATCGGCGGGGGTCTTGGTCGAGGCGCTTGTTGAGCTCGGAGGCGAGGAGGAGTTGGAGAGGTGATGGGTTCGAGCTCGGGATGGGGACGATGATGAAGAGCTTGTTGGATTTTTTGGCGAGAAAGAGCTATTCGGTGGAGGAAGAAGAAAGAGAGCGGGTTTGCGAATTTCGGGTTTGAACCCGACCCGCTAATTAATTTTTTCTTTTCTTTTCTTTTCCCCCTTTCACTCTTTTTGGGCGAATCTAAGCCGTTGATCTAGGTTTGAGAGCGGATCTTGAGGCATAGTTTTTCTCTCATTTTTCGTTCGGATCTACTTCTGCTCAGCTTGATCTGGCGATCACGGCGAACATTTGGAGAACGTTTTGAAGAACGTTGACAAACGAATAAGCGAATCGGGAGGTTTTTGAAGAACGTTTTCTGTTCAGAACTGCGTCTGTTCGGCTTGAAACGGCGAGCGTGGTGAGCATGCGTCGAGCTACAGATGAGGGACACGTGGCTCTAGACCGTTGACTGGTCAATGCCACTTTGCTCATTTTTTTGATCGGATCACTGTTTGTTCGGTCGGCTCAGTCCTTTTGGCGAACGCTTGAATACAGCGAACGCTCACGATGGTTGGCGAACGAACGTGTCGCTTGGCGAACCGTATGTCATGTTCGGCAAACTGTTGTGTTGTTTAGCGAACGGTCGTGGCGAGCTTCACCTTAACTAATTTTTGAGGAGCTACAGAGGTCCGATCGGGGTGTTTGACCACTTGCTTCGAAGCTGACTCGAAGATCTACAATTTTTCTTCAGAAGTCAGTTGAAGAATTATTCTTCTCCATGGTCAAAATAGTCTCGCAACATACTTGTCTTCATGAAGTTGAGACGTGCTTTGTGTGGCTCTTGGGAAGATCCATTCTCGGAGGCGAGTACGAGTAGCAACTGTAGGAGTGAGTTTTAGCTCTGGACTCGTTAAGAAGAGGTCCGCTCTGGAGGCGAGCGGAGCGAAGAGCAACACCAGGCTCTAGGAGAGAGCAATTTAGGAGACAAGTTTGAGGAGCAACTCTAGGGGGAAGTTTTACTCTGAACTTGTTGAGAATAGGTCCGCTCTAGAGGCAAGCTGAGCGAAGAGCTTCACCAGGATCTAGGAGGGAGCCATTTGGGAGACACGTTTGAGGAGCAATTCTAGAGAAGAGTTGTGCTCCAAACTCGTTGAGAAAAAGTCTGCTCTGGAGGTGAGCGGAGCGAAGAGCATCACCAGGCTCTAGGAGAGAGCCGTTTGGGAGACAGGTTTGGGGAGCAACTCTAGGAGAGAGTTAAGCTCCAAATTTGTTGAGAAGAAAGCCGCTCAGGAGGCGAGCAGAGCGAAGAGCATCACCAGGCTCTAGGAGAGAGTCGTTCGGGAGACAAGTTTGAGGAGCAACTCTAGGGGAGAGTTGAGCTCTGAACTCGTTGAGAAGAAGGCCGCTCGGGAGGCGAGCAGAGCGAAGAGCATCACTCAGGCTCTAGGAGAGAGCCGTTTGGGAGACAGGTTTGAGGAGCAACTCTAGGGAAGAGTTGAGCTCCGAACTTTCTTGTTGCAAAATTTAACCAGTAGTGGGAGTAGTATGAATGTTTCTTTTGAGCCTCGAAACCGCATACTTGCAAGCTGCAAGGGCAATTTTTGAACCATGATTGTGAACTCCGAACTAGTTGCTATGATAGTTTCCACAGTTGTAGGAGCAATTCCGAATGGTGAGCCACTTTCTACAAGCTTGTTCGCAAGTAGAAAAAGTAACATCGAACCAAGTGTTGGACTCCAAACTTGTTGTTAAGATAGTTTACAAGTTGTAGGAGCAATTTCAAATGGTGAGCTGTCCCGCACTTGTTTGTTTGCAAGCGACTAAAGCAATGTCGAACCAATTGTTGGACCCCGAACTCATTTTTCTTAGCTTAGTAAGTTGTGGGAGCAGCCCTGTAGGACAAGATGGACTCCGAAATTACCATTTAGCTAGTCGTAGATGTGACTCGGAGAGATAGAAATGAGGCAAATGCAATAATTTTCAATAGAAAAAAAGCTATTTTTTATTGAAACAAATTAAGTGGTCGCTTCAATGGGGCGAGCCATTATAACATGCTTTTTGGCCTTGTTACAAGCATCGGCCTTATTGAAAACTGAAATCCTACTTCTACGATTGGGTGAAGGCTTCTTGGGAGGAGTTTAGTTCTCCCCCCATTGGACCTCCATGGATAAGGTGGAGGATGGCCCCAGGTTCGGAATCTTGGAACTCGGCGGGCCTTTCTGTTCGCTTGTAGGCTCCTCGGGGTGGAAGATCGGCCCCGTCTTTTCAGACGAACTTGGCCAGATGTCCTCGCTGTATGAGTTCTTCGATCTTCTCTTTGAGAGCCCGACAATCATCCGTGTCGTGGTCGTGGTCCCTATGAAAGCAGCACCACTTATCCCTGTTTCTCTTCTTGTCAGGGGTATTCATTCTAGGGGGACCACAGAGTAGCCCTTCCTTGTCCAACTCCATAAGAACTGCTGATATTGTAACGCCCCGAATCCCAAATATGCTGAATTCGAGATGTTCTACAGGATCTTTTCACTTTCTTAGTACACTTTTACAGGGAAATAAAAACTTTTCATCATACATCAGAGTTTACATCATAATTACATCTTTCTTTTGCACAGCGGAAGTAAAATACAACAATTAAATACAAGTACAACAGCTTGATATAATCTTTAAGCATCCAAATCCTCTTTAATCTTTAGCATAACATTTACCTGCATGTTAGACTGTGGGTACGTCAGTTTATTCAACCGACGATCATTATACACGGCCGTCCTCGCTTGCCGGAAATAGTATAACTTAACATTTCATATTTAGCAAACACAAACTTGTCACATTTCAACTAAAGGGACTACCCTATTGATGTCGTGTTGTGATTGTGCACTTAGTCCTTAATGCAGTTAATTAAGTTACATGACACTAATGCGCACTTGTTCGGATTCTATGCATCCCATACTACATAGGTCCGAGGGCAAGCCCTTATTCGTTCTTCATCTTTATAGGGTTCAATCCCCCGTTATGATTTAATCTACTACTGTAATTACGGTAAGTATCCTAGATGTTATCTGACCTACGAACTCATGTTTAGGCACTCTGGAGTAGTATCCTCACCCAGACGCATCATGGGAATTCCTGGGATACGCTCTCACCATAAACATGACACCACCCGTAGTCTTCAAACATCCCACGAGCGTCGCCACTGGGACGGTACTCTGGAACAGTATCCTCACCCAGACTCGTCATGGGAATTCCTGGGATACGCTCTCGCCGCTACCCAGGGCCCTCATACTCAGTGTTTTTCTCTTACTTTCATCACGTCTTCACTATGCACTAGTCCTTAGTTTCAATAAAAATCATGAACAAAATAATCACTAGAGTTAGCCTCTCCATCAACCGGACTTATTCCTTTAATTCAACATGACCAACCTTGGTCTAATTTCAATTTATTTCATTTCTCAATGCCGGGGAGACTTAGCTACTCTATTTCAAATTTCATTTCACAATCTTTAAGTCATGACCACTTTCATGTCACAATTTCATACTCTTTCTTATTCATAATTTCATTTGTTCACAAATCCATGGTGAATACTTATAACTCAAGTTTCATATTCAAGTCCAACAATTTCATCAACAAAGTTTCTAAACTCCATCATCATACAATGGACTCATGCACTTTACAAACATACACTCGTACTTCATATTTTACACCATATCTTCAAGTAAAAATTATAATATCATGTCACACCACAAATTCTTTTGTGTCAAATACTTTCTAATAAATTCATTTCAATAACTCTTTATAAATTTGAAAATTTCCATGAGTATGTGTCTTAGAACCATAGCTTTAATATACCATTTGTTCACAAACTACATTATATTTTCTTCAATTAATATCCAAACCAATCCCATAAAATTCCTTGTATTTTTATGAAAATTACCATATTTTTCTCATATTTTTTTGGACATCAAAATCTCACAAAAAAAATATTTTTCCCTAAGTGCTAGGGGAAAGATTCGAACCCAGCACAGTAGAGAAGAAGGCCAGAGCACCCGCCGATAGGCCGATCGGTGCTAGCGAATAGAAGAGAGTGCACTAAGTATATATGCCATCTCTTCGCTGTCATATATATATATACACAGTACTTTTTAAAAAGAATGGTGAGACCCGGATTCGAACCACACCGCTCAGGGAAACCGAACAGCGCCACCGACCGCCTGAGCCACTGGCTCAGGTTGTCACAGTGTGGATTAAAACCCATTTGACTCATATTCACACTGTTTCTTTTTGAAATTAACTCGATGTTCAAAACAATTGATTCATATTGCCTTCATATAAACCACTGAAAAATTCCAGATTTAATCTTCTTTATTCCATCTTCAAAACAGTAATTGTAAAATAAATTTTGCACTAAAACACATTTTCTCCACCCAAATTAATTATTTGTTTATTAAAACTAGCAAATCCTTTATTTTCGACATTGAAAATAATCGATTGCTCATCTAATCTCTCTTTTATCCCAAAGTTTCCATGATGATTTACTGGTTATTAATCTACATTCACAACACAATACAACCTTGGATTTCCCCGTACTCATACTAGCAAAAGAATTCATATAGCACATGAATAGGTGAAACTCAACAATTACTAATTTTGGTACATTTCTAATGTGATAACAACAAGCAATTCCTTGGTTCATTCATGCCACTTCTACACATGAATTCAAAGTATTCAATATACTTTTCTATTCAATTCCCATAGTGTTAATATCTTTCTCAATTGTCATGTTTCAACCACACAATTTGCAAGTAATAAAAAAAGGCTTTCACACATCATGCTAGTCACATTGCATCATTGTTCAATTAACTAGATAATCATAGAAAGTGCTTCATATGGTATCATTTCATGCAAGCAATTCACATACACAATTTATCACATCATTCTAAGCCATTCACACACTAACTTTTTAATTAGAGTGGTCTCTTATTAGTATTTTCCATGTATAGTGTCATCAATATACTAGCATGAACCCTATATTAGAAACATGAATTGTTTTACCCACCTCAATTGGAGAGAAACACAAACAAAAGCAATCAAGTAGATGAGAACACCTCCTCTTAGCCAAAAGAATGCACCACTCCAAGCCTCCAACCAAATGCCGAATGCTTCCTCAAGCTCCCCACCGAAAGCTCCTTCCCTTGGCCGAAAGCTCCAAGCAATCAAAGAACCACACACTCTCTTATCTTTTATAACTCACAATTATAATACTATTTGCTTTAGAAATTACACTTTGCATATGAAAATTAGCCATGAGTAAGGAGGTATTTATACTAAAAAATGAGGGGAATGGAGGGCTAAGATCATCTTGGTGGTTGCAAAATGAAAGGCTTAGATTCAAGTAGGAGTTAGGAAAACTACCCACCTCCTTGAAACTACCCCCATGTTCTCCACACCAAAATTTCAACTTTCCCTCCCAAAAAGAATGATACCCGGCCAAGCATAGGAGATGTGCAATGCACGTGTACGTGTAGTGCACGTGCATGCAACTAGGCCAAATTTGTGCATTCCAAAATTGTATAAAAATAATTTTGTTTAAAAAAGTCTTCTACATGACAAGTTTAATTAAAATAAATTAATTCATGGGCTTTCTTTTTGGGCCAAAAATAATTTATAAAAATAATTAAAATAAAAATGCTTTTGGGCTTTTTAAGAAAAGGCTTTTTAATTAATTCAAATAAGGCTTTTAAAGAAGGCTTTTTGTACTAAAATAATTTGAGAAAAATATATTTAAACATACTCACCATGATAAAATAATCCAACAATATATTGCACGTGCACAACACGTGCAAAATAAATAATTTTTCATTTATTGAAAAATCAGGGTATTACAGATATACTAGCATTGAGGGGGGTGAACTTCTCAAAACGAGGAGCTGGGTGGCGTTGATCATTGTCGTCACTCTAGAATTTCTTGGACCCTTCTTCGCTCGTATTCTTCCGTTTGTTCCCAGAAGATGATTCCTCAAGAGTGGGGGTGTTGAGAGCTTCTTCTGCTCGGATGTACTTCTCACTCCTAAGCAGGAGTTCTAAGAAGTCCCGAGGGGGCTTCTTGGCAAGGGATGCCTTGAGGTCGGTGTTAGTGACGTTGTGCCAGAATGCCGCTGAGGCTACTGATTGGTTGAGGGAGGCAATAGATCGGGCTTCGGCGGTGAAGCGCCGAATGTAATCTCTTTGGCGTTCACCCTTTCTTTGGCTGATGGTCACCAAAGATGCACTTGTTTTCTTTGCCCGGCGACTGCCCATGAAGTGGGTGAGGAAAAGCTCCTCAAACTGTTCGAATGAGAAGATGGAGGCGGGGGGTTAGACGGGAGTACCACTCTCACACTGGTCCCCTCAATGTTGCTGGGAAGGCCTTGCAGAGAACCACATTCGAGGCTTGATGAATCATCATGGGAGTTTTTAAACTCTTGATATGATCGATCGGGTCCGACTCCCCATTGTAGGATTCAAAACGAGGCGGCCTAAAGTTTTCGGAGATCGAAGCTTCCATGATGGCTCTGGAAAAGGGAGGTCTGCTGGGGCAGAATCTATTGGTCCATTGTTCTTCTTCGGGATTGATCTTGTTGAGGCGCCTCTCCATCTCGTGGAGACGGCGGCGGACCGAGTCACCCCTTTGGTCGGATCTAGTTGACCCTCGGGACTCTCCTTCGTAAGTGGTGGAATGATGAGGGTTAGGGGCACACTGATCCTGACTCGTGGCAATATTAAGATCTCGCATGATAACTTGTTTGAAGTTCTGGAGCTCGGCCTGAGTGACTGGTGCCCCTCCAGCTCGGCGATCCCTAGGTGTGGCTCAGCTTACTGGAGTATAACTTCTCTGCCAATGACGTTGAGGGGACTCTCTTCGCCTCCTCCCGGGAGGGGATCTTTTGGTTCTCGGTCTATGGGGGGTCTGGACTCTCGAGGCCCCTGGGTGCTCAGGTTGACGGACTCCCTCAAGGGCTCGCCATCCATTCAAGCGAGTTCGGAGGTCAACCCCCTACCAGGTCAACCCCCTACCGGCGGTTAACAATTTCTTAACGGAGATCTTGCTCGGGAGGGCTTTGAGAAGCCATAGAATCAACTGAAGGATTGTAAACCGAGACATGGTCATGAAGAGGATGTTGCTTTGGATGACTCCGACGAAACCCCCCTGGGCAGCCCCCCGAGACCCTGGAGGGGCCTGTTGAGGAGGAGGCTGTTGAGGAAGAACATCTTGGACTGGAGGAGGAGGAGGAAGAGGAGTGGCTTTTCGGCTGGAGGCTGCTGCCTTCCCCTTCTCTCTCGGATGCATGGTTTGAAACTACTTTCGCTGATGAAGGTTGGATTACTTTTTCGTTTCCCACAGACGGCATCAATCTGTTGCTGCTAATTTTGGTGTGGGAGCAAACAGATGAATTTGTTGAATCTTTTTGAAAACAATAAAGCAAACTTGTTGACCTTCACCGACGTTTGACTGGTTTTTGCCGCTACCGTTGACCTGCAAAAAAATTCGATACACCGGGATGGATCCCGGCGACGAACCCTCTGACGTTCTTGTCAGTAACCAGGAAGATTATGAAAGAGCTTTATGTGGAAAAAGATCGATTACCTTGTTATGGTGGGGGGAGAGGGGTATTTATATTCGCCTTAGGGACCCGTCGAGATAAGGATTTATCTTTACTTCTCAGTGTTTTTGGATAAGATGTAGAGTTCGAATCGTTTCATAGAGATAACTATGAATTTGAATTACTCTTTAAATATCATGGGCTGGTTTGTAGCGGACTGCTACCCATACCCAATAGGACAGATCCGACAGATCCGTTTATGGGTTATTGGGCTTTGAAAAAAGACCCAGATCTCATTTCAGGCTCGTTTGTAGGTGAAATTACCGTTTTACCCCTAAGAGCTTTAAGATTCGTGTCCGCCTTGAACGGTTCCGAATTAATCCTATTTTTAGCCATATCAATGGTAGTTATCAAAAGCTCATACGAATCTAGTAGTGAATATATCAGGTTGAAAGCTTTATCTTCCTCACACACAACCGCGTTAATCGCCTCAAGTCCAAATAATATCTTATTGAACTCAGTAATGTGGTCTTGGAGATCGGTACCTTCCTTCATAGATAAATGGAACAACATCCTCTTCTAATGCATCCGATCTAATAACGATGAATCAGAGTAGTCAGCTATGAGTTTTTCCCACAAACTCGCTGCGTTAGTTTCTTCCATAAATCTGCACTTGACCTCGTCCGCCAAGGATAGTCGGATCAGACTCATGACTCTTTCACGAATATCTTCCCAAACATCCCCCTTCACGTCGAATGGCCTTTATTTCTTCTTAACGGCTAACTGCAAATGTTCTTGAACAAGGACATCATACATGTCAACCTTCCAAAGATTGAAGTTGATCTTTCCATCGAACTGCTTGATCTTCACAAAGCTGTGACCTGTCATCTTAACCAAGGGACTCGGCGACCTGAAGCTCTGATATCAGTTGTTGGGATTGGAGCGTCAACAAACGCCTCTGGTCGCAGCAGAACTAATTAGAGCAATGAGGAAGTCGAAGAGATGAGACGAATCAATTGAGCAAGCAAGTAGATCCACCAATCCAAACACAAACACAACGAGGATTTATCCCGGTTAGCTTTTGCTTAATCCAGGGGGAAATATAGGGAGATCTGATATTCATCTAGAATAGATTACAAGGAGTTATTGATTCACTCAATACAATGAATTAAGCTGACCCACCAAGAACTATCTCTTTCGGGCCTCTCTTTGCAATGGAGAAAATAATCTATGAAGTACTCTACTATCATATTGTAGGAGTTTACAATATATACAGAAGAATAGAGAGAAACCTAGGTTTAATCTTGATTCTCAGTCGTCCGATATAACCTGGAAAAGAAGTAACTGAATAGGAGCCGTACGATCTCACTTGGAGTTGAAGATTGGGATGAAACAACCTAACAAATCGAGGCCCAAGACAAACACTGCGCCGCTGTCGGTCGACCGTCCAACAAGACCGGTCGACTGTCCACCTCTCGGCCAAACCCAGTGCAACTGCGATCGGGTGTGCAGTTGACCGCAACTTGGGACAGTCGACCGCAACTATGCCTACACCTTGCTGCTGATGTTTTTTCTACTCTCTTCGACGCTTCGACCTCCACGCTTCATCTTATCTTTTTCTAATCTGAACCACAAGTATTCAAGACACAATCCTAACTGATGGAACATTTTTTTTTTCCCAAAAACCAAGCAACTGATAAGTCAAAACATGTTAAAATGCACATGCCCAGGTCATTTGCCAAACCAACTTTCAATATGACTGGTAGCCATACCAGCCATTCAAATTACCCACTCTTTAAGTACATAAGGTTACACCTCCCCCCAGAATCCCTTACAAATGTTCACAGCCACAGTATGATAGAAGGTCGCCTCATCACGGTATGCAAAATTTTCACTCTTTATGAAAGATTTCATATACAGATCATGCTGATAAACTTTTGCCTTTTCAATTCTGCTTGTCGTTAATAGTGAATCAATACTAGCATGCATTACAAAAAATTAATCATTGACAAAGAATCATCCACCTTGTAAGACAGTTGAGGTAATTTGTATCATCCACCAACAGAACTCACTATAGCTAATGACTTCCGATTGCAACAATCAAATAATACAGAGTAGAGAAACACCAGTTTGAGTTAAAACAATGAAATCACTGGTTTGAGTTAAAACAATGAAATTCATTCCAGTGAAGCCTTGATTCTCACGAACTTTGAACTGCCATCTTCAATCTCATATCTCTATGATATTGTGGAGAATATGAACACATTTAGAGATCACAACATTTACAGCTAATTCAAAACTCGCATTGTCCTTGTTAAGCATATAGATATATTAATAGATCGGCATCACGAGAAATTTTCTACAGTCTGTACTGTCAAAGACAATCATTTTGACAAGCCTTGCCAGATCCACGTAAGAGTTTTAACTCCTCTATTATAATTTAATCCATATTTTTGTACAAGTATTAGTTATCTTGATAACAAAGAGTTGTTGATAATCAAGAGAGAGCCAAAAGATGAGTTGCACACTGGAATCAATGGATGGGGTGATACTGCGTGATCCCACGTTTTGGTGGCAGCTTCCTTAGTATGAAAAGTACAAGGATTGAAGGAAGAATTTCCACCAACTGCAAGCATTTACGAAAATGTTAGTAATGTTATTTTCGGAATTGCGATTAATGCGACTCTAAAATTTAAAACCTGAAGCAGTTAAAGAACAACGAGTTTATCCAAAACTCAGTTCATATTTCAACTAAATTAGCATTTATCAGCCTACCAACAAAAATACAAAGGGAAGCATGAGTTGTAAACATGCTAACAACAAATACATTAAGCCATTTTGAAGTAGATACATTTTTCGGAAAGCAAAGGATCATCCATTGGATACAGGCAGAGTTAACAAAAACATGATGCTTTATGATATCCCTTTCGGCATTGACAATTGGAACTTAGAACTCAGAAGAAACAAACTTGAAGAAGTAAAAAATAATAAAAAAAATTTAAAAAAAAAAAAAAACACTACAAGAGTAGGAGTGTATATTCCAGGTATAATATTAGACCATTCTTGAGACCCTTGCAAAAGTGAAAATATCTTAGTTCCTAGGAAGAAAACAGGCAGGCAGGCATACAATGTCCCCTCATCCTTTTCTTTTTTTGGCATGCAAATACCATGTCATCATTCCTACTGCCTCATGTCACATCTGTGTCTGTGCTGTTTCCGTGCAACATGGATGGAGAAAGCTACAATGCATTTCATAATCCCCAGAAAATTGGTTGTTGACACCAATCACTGAGAATTACACCCTTACCGATGTATGTTAAAATGACTCAAGTTTCTAAGAGTTACCAATTACAGCAGAACATTTAGGTGGAAAGCAAATAGTAAATAAATCTTTAAATCTTAAATTACAGCAACAAAGTAGAAATAATACCAAAAAGTATAAGAAGTTCAGAATTGGATGATTTAGAACATCAAGGTCTGCTGCTTTATTAAATGCATTGATGCACATCTGTGAATAAAAATAAAAATTAAATTAGTTATCATTCAAGAGATAATGTAAATTAGAACATGTGGAATAGGTAACAGACATACCATGATACATCTCACCAAGAAACACGTGAAACATATGGTGGTCACATAACCAACCTAGACAATTATGAAACGGAAAAAGAAAAGTTTAAGCAAAAGGAAGATTAAGGCCAAAATTTAGACCAAAAGAGTGTTAATAGTTCAGAAAATACTTCTTGCAGTTTCTTGCGACGTCCTTTTGATTCTACTGGGAACCGTTGCAACATTAAGAAGAGCCTGCCAATTATGACGATGACAAAGAATGTAAGTTACTACAACTCTAAAATGAATGCGCTTAAATAAATTGCTTTGGGATGATAGAATGCAAATATATGGATGAGATTATTTTTGAACAAGTACACAATTCTATGCACATCTAATTATTAACGTCATACAAACTATAAAGAAAATAGAACTACTATTAAACTACAAATGCTATTAGCAACCATGATAATAGCAAAGCATACAGCGTACTATTCTATTTTCCATTAGCAAAAGGTTGAAGTAACGAGATTTTTTATTTTACTAATTTTTAAAAATATATAGCAAGGGGGAAAAAGCCCTCTCCCTTCTTTCACAGGTTAGTCACAATTCCCTTCTTTCTCTTTTTTCTCCTTTCCTTCGCTCTCATTGTTTGTACATTAGACATTCCCCAGGAAAGTTTGGAAGAGAGGGAAATTTTATTCTTTTATAGAGAAGTAACATTTGCATAGTAAGCTATTACCACTGTGCAATAGCATAAGGTAGGTTATTTCAAAATTGCAAAGAGCTATGACGTTTACGAGTTATATTGTACCGTTATGATGCCCACTGTATTAAATTTCCTCCGATACAGCCGAAATTTCGTTTTGGCTAGCTTGCCGATACAAAATCATATATTTTATACTCTACATCGTTTTGGCCCGAAATATGTAGATTTCAGCCAAAATTACCGAAATATTGCCGAAATTGGCAAAATATCAGCCGAAATAGATGCAAATGTTATTGTGAATATATTTAAAAATTTTGTTTTACTTTTTGCATATATGTCTTTCAATATAGGACCTTAAGTTAAAATAATGTGAGGATTTTGTTTCGCTATTGATTGTATATATGCAAAGTCGAGTAAGTTTATTAACTAATACATTTTTTCTAATCAATGCAAATTCAATTTAATTATATACTTATATTACATTCTCTTCTATATTATTGTTAAATTTTATGAAGATTTACCGTAATTGATTCATGACATTAGTTACATTATACAATATTTTATATGATAAATGACATGTAGGACATATAATATTTTATTTAGTAACAAAAAAAAATATTTATTGAGTATAGGAAATGAACATCCGATATGATCACATTTCCCCGAGATCTCCGAGATCTCCGATATCTCCGATCCAAGACGAAACACCCCTTGCCGAGACGAGTCCGAAATCCGAGATTTAAAACCATGATGATGCCTAATACTCGTTACCAGGCATCATTGCGAGCATTAGTAAGCTATAAACCTGCAACTTTAATACTTCCAAATTAAGCCCAAAACAATGTTTTTCCCCTTAAAATATGATCAAGGTTCTTGTATAGTTTAATAACTAGATAGCCAAATAAAAGTTAAGAGAGAATCTACAGTGTAAGGTTTCTTTCTTACATGCTTCAGAGAACTGAAGGCCTAAATAGAAATGAAATAGGTTGCATGATTTAGCAGTTCAAATCATGCCACAAGAATGAGAGCCATCAAAGGTGACTGTCGGTATCTTAAGCATATCAAAGAATCCATCTTTACGAGCACAGTAAAATATCTTCGAAACAGGATAAATAGGAATATCCATTTTAACAGACAGTACATAAGGCATCTTTAATCAATGTGTATAAGGCATAAGTACAAACTAAATTATATATACAAGAATTAGATGAAGATCTAATTTCGCTTTTTCACTCAAGTGCAATAAAATAGCCAGACAGGATATACTAAGACAAATTTTAGGAAGCGAACTAACTGAATCTAAGAAAAAGAAGGTCGAAAAATATAACTCAAGAAAAAAAAATCCTAGATAGGGATGAGACAATATGAAAGAGGGAAAACAACAAAAAATTGCTACAGGTAATTGCACCCTTCTTATGGAAATATTTTGAGCAAAAAACCCAAACATTTCCATGGGGAATCGCATGTTACTGATTTAATTAACGGATATAAATTACATTTGTAACTAAAGAAACATGCTAAGATACTGATCAAGATTATTTGCACTGTAGAATATTATAATCATCAGAACGGAAAAGATGGAAACTAAACATACCTTCCTCCATACAAGAGGAACCCAAGGGCAGCGAACAATGAAACACCTGCTCATATATAAGTAATTAATATGAGACAATTTCACCATTATGTAAACCATATCTCAGGAAGACAGAAACACTTGAAAAACTACACTCCAACAAAAAGCATACCGGCAAAGAATATCTTAGACAGGACGAGCATAATCTGAATGGGCTTCCACCACAAAAGTAACCATAAAGCTATCTGCCAAATGTACAGAAAAAAGGATAATCAGAAACATATTCCAATAGAAGCACACTCCAAAGATCATGGAAGACATTCATGCACACATAGGACCATGACCTAAAGAATGATTAATCAGAAAAGTTGACTTAGGAAAAGATAAGTACTGAAAAATGACCGGAGTCACTGTAAAGATATCCTGCACATTTAAAAAGAGATAATTTGGACTCCCAACTTTCATAAATTTTAATTATTCATCAGGTTGAAAATATCCAACATGTTACAAGGAAAGAATGTCTAGTACTGCCAGTTAAAGAGAAGAATTCCTAACTGATTAAATAGTCATCCCAACAGAGTATGCTAACCAAAATAGAAAACTGTGATGGGGAGCATATTGTCACTGTAGATACTTACAACTACACATTAAAAGTGAAATGGTAAATACAATGCTAACACCTCAAGCATGAACTAACAAATGGTGAAATAAAAAAAAAGCAGAAATGCAGTGTATCCCACTTTGGGTGGTAAATGAACTTAGGCTCATTGTACCATAGCGTAGAACTTTCACTTATTTTTTTATTATATGTTCTTGTCTTGCTTTAAATGTTGAATTCTGCTTTTTCTATGTAAAGTGCAGGTAGAGCTTTATTGACGGGAATACTGATCCAATGCTTTAGTGGGAAGACACAGATCAAATGGTGTTGTAATTTGTAAATGTAAGCAAGTAGAAGCACACACACTCAATATTTGAGGGCGACAGATAATTCAGATAATAAAGCAGTATCACAAATATTTGAGAAGTGGAAAGAAGTTACCGGGGTCGTAGATAGTGTTGCGATGTAGCGGGATTGAGCAGTAGGTGGCGCTTGGGGTGTTGGCGGCCATCGATAGAGGCAGCAGGGGGCTGCGCCGGGATGTGAGGGAGAAACAACGAGGAGGGGGGGCATCGGGATGGTTGCGGTGGACGACGGTGAAGGGGCGACGATGGTGGGGAAGCGGAAATGATCAACAACGGGAGGCGGAGGTAGATGGCACCAATGGTGGGCGTGCAGGATCGATCAGCAAGGAGACTAGGGCTTCGAATTAGAAGTGGGTTTGGGGAATTAGGGTTCGGGTGTGGAGATTTGGGTATTAGGGTTTTGGATTTGAAGTAGATTTGGGGTTTAGGGTTTCATATTTGAATTGAATTTGAGATTAGGATTTAGGGTTTGAAAGAACTTGGGGAATTGGAATATGGGGGGAAGGCTTCAGTGTTGATGGTGGAGGGTTAGGTGGTCGGTGGTGGTGAGCGGCGACAGAGTGGCATCGGGTTGGCGCCGTAGGGGATCGGGAGATGAGGGGCAGTGGCGACGAGATCGGGGTGTAGAGGAGAAGGGTGCGGTGGTGATGGAGTGGTTATGGCGTCGGGGTGCGGGGTTGGCGACAGTGGCGGTGAGGGACTGTGGTGATCGGAGTTGAGAGGCAGCAAGGGGATGAGGTCGAGGGTGGCGGCTGAAGAGATGAGGGAGAAGATATTGATTTGGGTGTAGTTTAGGACTTCTCACAAACCCTAATACTTTCTTAGAATTTCTCACAAACCCTAATATTTTTTTATGGTATCACACACAAGAAAAGAATGCATAACAATAACTCAATACAGTAATTTTTTAATCAATAACAACACACCTTCTCATTATTCTCAAGGTCTATATATAGGCTCAAAACAAAATCTCAATATAAATCTCCAAAATATTCTAAAGCAGAAAATAAATGGTGCAAATTATAAAACTACTACCTAGGGCTAAATCTCAAAATAAAACGAAATAGAACCGATGTCCTCATCGGCTTATCAACCAAATGTAAATCCAACAGTCCAAGTATAATATTCAATCAACATTTAGTGGTCTATATGTCTAATAGTGCTAATTTGGGCAATTCGGAAGGTAGTAATTCTGTATTACACCATAGAATGTCTCAATTATTTAGATTGGGTTACATATCATTGCTTCATTTATTCTATGGATCAGATATTCTGATCTCCAACTAGAAACATTAAACTTGTGTGGTAGATAAGCTTGAAGAAAGATCTTTGTAATACTTAAGGAGGAAAATGTTCAAGGGTTACAAAGATAACTTAATTTTCATTTTCCACCTTTTAAAGAGAGTGAAAAGGAAAGGATTTTAAAAATTATCGATTTATGGGACAGTTCAGTCCAAAGACATGAACTTAGACTAACTTATCCACTTCCTAAGAATTTGGACCATTTTCTTATAAAGATAGGTTGATGGACAATAGAAACGTTAAAAGAAAGAAAAAAAAAGAATCTGATAAGACTGATATAGCCATGTGTACGGCAGCATGTGTTTTGCTCTCCAACAAAACAATTCGTAAACAAGAGAGCGTCGAACAACTCCAAACCCTTTTGTGAAGTTTTCTTGTTCTCATCTTGAGCTCTGATTTGAAGTATAAAGCGCAACAAATTTATGCCTAGAAAAGAGAATGAAAATATAAATGACGATTTCTCAATTTTTCTTCTAAGCCTCCAAGGTGGAGATGACATAAGGTTGTCATTAATCCTAGGGTCGGCCCTCACCTTGAGGCCTCAGTCCCCTGATTTTTGCGCTTTTTTTTGCCCCCAAAATTTATTTTTCCTATATCTATATGTACGTATTTTGCGCGCAAAGTCAATTTATAATTTGTGCGTTTTATTTTTTAGGCCCCCAAAATTTATTTTTTAGGGTTTTTTTAAAAAAAATTTAGCATTGGGCAGGCGCACAAAGAGAAATTGATTAATTTTCTTTTCGGGTTTTTTTTTTTGTTTTTGTTTGGGGGGGGGGGGGGGGGGGGGGGGGGGATAAGAGTGAAGTTGTTTATGAGGAAAATTACTCAAACCCAAATATCTGTCACTCGCACCATAATACCCAACACCTGACCCGATCCCCAAACCAACACAGCACTCTTCCAATCTTTCTCCTACCTCCAACCTAAACCCCTAAACCTGATCTCATTTCTCATCTCCAATTCTCCATTCGGTTTCTCCCCAAATCTAATCCCTAATTCTAAATCCCATATCGATTTCTTGCTGCCTCCTCTAACTCCAAACTCCAATCCTCCAACCACCCATCTCCGACTAGAATCACCCATCCCGACGAACCCGACCTCCGATCTCCTCCATCCTCCATTACTCCTTTTTCCTTTCTCCAATCTCCTCCACATACAAACCAAACTACCGAGCCCCATCGTCCTGCCTGACTCCCGAACGAGCTGAACTCGACTCTTGAACGGTTGAACCCGACTCTCACCACTTGATGTTGATTTGCTTTGTAGGCTTGTAGCCGTCGGCCCGACCACCGAGAATCGACCAACAACTGGTAGCTATTTATATATCTTTGCGTCTTTACTTTTGATGATTGATTGTTGTAGATTTGTAGAGTTGTAATCCTGTAGACTTGTAGAATTGATTGTCATTGTTGTAGCCACTTGCTGTTGTTGTGAGTCTCTCTGTCTCAAGCTAGGGTTTCATTGTTTCAAAATTCGAATTAATTTTTTATTTCATGATTATGATTTATTTTTTTACCTAAATATATCGGGGTTTTTTTTCAGAATTGTGGCAAAATAAATTTTTTTCCATTTTTTCAAGTAAAACCATTTTGGGAGTTCGCCTCGGGCCCCGTCAGCTCAGGGCCAGCCTTGATTAATCCTAGAGAGAGACCTTCTATAACAACGCCTAATAATGGTAAAATACTATGAATGACTGCGCAAAGGCAAAATTTGCACCTTCACCACTTTCTCTCCCATGAGAACTTGCATTTATATGGAGGCACATCAGCAAGAAATAAAGAAATCTCTTAAATTCCCTAGGGCTAAGATTCCACCAAATTTCCACCCATTAGGCCATTAATCAATAGACAGTGACTCTGAGTCTCCCCTCAACAGTAATGATAATCATAATATTAAATTTCGTGTTTGTTAATGTATTTTTCATTTTCTGTAAAAATTAACTCATTCGATTTTCATATAAAAAAGGTAGTATACAAGTGCACCAATCATATACTTGGATATGTTTTATTATGTCCTCAAATCCTATCATTTATAATCTAATCATCGATCTCAACATTCTTGTTTTCGTTATATTCCCTTCTTGGATATGTGTCATTCCATTTTTGGATATGTTACATTATTGGCATAATGGTGTTTATGAAAAATTTCCTTCAATCTCATGGGGTATTCTACGATAGTTCCCAACATATTTCATACTCCAGAAGTACTCTTCTTTAGATACAGTGCTTTGACTCTATGGACAATCAATTCCCTAATCACGGAATATGATTAATGACCCTTAGGTGCTTCTTGGGTTTTTATGTCATTGTGTGAACTTCTCATTGTCTTACACTTTTCCTAAAGTAGCATTCCGTATACCGTGCGAACGGATTCTATGTTCTTTCCTTGCTAAAGTTTCTACTCGATTTTTGATTTACAATATGTAACTTCTGTAGTCCTACCCACTAACTAAATACCACTGACAAACAACTTGCATCATGGGACCTCATCATGAGTAATCCTAACAAAGCAACACGGTCATACATAATTCATAAAAAGATAAACTTAATGTTGAGCCCTTGTAGGGAGCGATCCTGTTTCCCTAGCAAATGCTTTAACACTAGCCTATGTCTTCATACATATTCATAATACATCTAAGTGACTGTTTTTGTTCAGTGCCTTGAGTGTAAATGTTCATTTGTCGATTCTTCACTGAACAATCTCATCAGCACCAAAAAAACAATAGAATGTCACTGTACAATCAGTTATTGTATGCATTACGGACTGAGAATATCACAACGATATTACCAAAATGAGTATATATAGATAGTTACAGTACTAATTAATCATGTAATAATTACTAGAAAAGAAAATAATTAGACCCCAAAAAACCAAAGTGTCTGATTTATCATCCATATTCTGTTCTTATCAATAACCCACAAAAAAAAATCCAGATTAGAATCCCATGGCTAATCATGGAAGGGAATTGACTTATATCTTTACCTGTACTGCATAAATAATAGCATTAATCATGTAGAAACTCGGTCGAAGTCCATCAGTAGACACACCCCGCGCCTGCAAGGAATTCAATTTCAGAATGACATCAGTAAACAGATTGCCTGTAATAGTGCTAAAGAAACACTAAGCAAGGCACTGAACAATTGGCAAATGAACACTTACACTCAAGGCACTGAACAAACACAGATACGACCGAGTTTCGGACAGAAATTTATATATATTCACTGTTTTAAATTTATATATACAAACATAGATACGACTGAAATTTATATATAATACAGATTGCCTGTAATAGTGATAAAAAAACACAAAGCAAGGACTCAAAAGTCTCACCTGATAATATATTTCTGCCCAGAATAGCACTAAGAGCGCATAAGTTGTGAAGAAGACAAGTGCAGGCATATCGAGAAGAATATGTTGTATAATCTGAAAAGCAAACAAATTCAAATTTTGAGTCCACTCCATAACAAATTCAATGACTAACAAAATGGGAAGTAACAACAATGCATACCTCGGGATTAAATACTTGCACATTTCTACGAAATACGAAGACAACTGATCTAACTGCACAAGACATCAATGTTAGCATGAGCAAAGGCTGCTTAACAATCTAAATTCTAACTTGTTCATATTTTCAGAATAACGATGGATGCATACCCCCATTTACTAGAAAATTCAAAAAGTGAAAGACCTTTTGCGTCGTCCATCCATACTCTGGTACTCTACATTCTATTCTGATTAATTGTATCTGCCAACAACACAAAAATGAGTAAATGCATTACAAAATTATATCAACGTGTGTCGATCTCAGCATTTGTTTGTCAAGTTCATTTTTAGATGCTGAAAAGAAACACACTCTGCATAAAAGCAAGAAATGAAACCAGAAAATAAAGTTATTAATTCTAGTAAAGGAAATTCATGTTCTATCCAAAATTGTTCCTTTTTCTCATATAGATCTAACCTCTTAGTTCCTCCTCTATCAAAGGAAAAAATATCTAATTAATCAAATATTGTGCAACTACGTAAATATTAATATCCCAATTTCCTCATTTCGCAATTTCATAATTCAAACAACGAAAATGGAGGGAAAAAGTCTCCATCACTTTCCTTTCTCCATTGACTTTCCTGTCACCAAAACACTAAACTTGCAAAGAATCTCAATTTCCCTCTCAATTTCCCATTACTACCAAAAATTCTCGAAAATTCCTACTTTCCTGATTGTACATTTACATCCAGACCCCTTAAATTCTCTTTAATTCAAAATATCTCTTTTTGCTCCCATCCACCAAATTACCCCAAAAAAAACCTTTCTTCCCATCACAATCAACCCCACCAATGCCAACAAAACCCTAACCCAACAACACATAAAGGTGAGAGCTTTACGAGAGCGACGGCGGAGACGAATCCGAACAACGCGGCGAGAATGTGAAAGATCCAATCTTGCCACACGGGCGAGCCGTTGACGTCGTCCCACCAATTTGACGCCTCTCTAATGGCGAACGCCGCCGTTAGCACCGAGCTCCGCACCATATCCGAAACCCTAATTCGGTTTGGAAGAGGTTTCGAGAAGGAAGAGAAAGGGTTGGATTTGCAAATAGGAAAAAGAGGGAGGGGGGATTGGTAAATACTTGTTTCCGGTGGAATCGAGGAGGGAAGAAGAGGGAGGTACCGGCGATAGCCGGTGAGTTTTTAAAAAGGAAGAGGGAAGGAAACACGTGGAAAAAAGGAGAAGGAAAAAAAACAGCTAATATAAACGTTGTTTAGGTTGGCGGGTTGGATTAACATGCGTCAACTCCGATAGTGAAATGGGTCAAAAAAGTATACTATATTCATTGATGAGCAAGAGAACAAGAGGTTCTCATGTTAATCCAGATAGATGTGAACATGGGTTCGGGCCCATTAATTTTTGTTGATGGGTCCCACCTCTTGTTGTTAAAACCGAACCGGCCGTTGTATCAGATAAATGGTTTGTTGGGTTCTTTAGAACATCCACAATGGTCCACAATGGTGTTTCTCAAATTTGCTAAAATGACAGCTATAGTAATAGCATTTAGCGAAATCGTCTACAGTCGTTATTTGCTATTTTCTTGCTAAAATTTGAGATGGACGAAACATGTTGTTTCGTGAGATTTTTTTATAATTTTACAATTAATTAATTAGTGTTTAGAGATTAAAATACTTTAATTAAATAAATTATATAATAAAATATAATCTAAACCTAATAACTAACTACCTAAACTAAGTTAGTGACCTAATCTAATAGCCCAGATTTCATGGACGGGACATGTTGTCCCGTCCCAAGCATTTTTGCTTGAGACGGGATAACTTGTCTCGTCCGAGGGTATTTTTGATTTTTTTTTCCTTCATCCAGACCGTCCGACAAAAAGAATAAAAAAAAAAGTAAGACGAAACAAGTTGTCTCGTCCGTTCCCATTAAAAAATTGAAAAAAATTTGGGACGAGACATGTGTCGTCTCTTATAATTTGAGAATGCCAAATCCATTACTCATAAATGAGAATGCACTGTAGCTATTTTGCTAAAAAATGGCAAACGACTGCAGCGTCTCATTTCTTAAAAAATGGAAATTTGGCAAATATAGCAAACGATTGTGGATGCTCTTAGGGAGTGCTTTTTGCACGTAATTGTTTTCTAAAGTTGTATAGATACTGTAGATAAAAGAAATATGTGGAAATGAGTTCTAAAAAAATAGTTTGGTGGGATATATATTTACTGTAGCTTGAATAGTTTTTCATGAAATATTAGATTAGTTTGAGTTGTAAGAATTCTGTAGCGAAATTAATTTTAAACAAATTTTAACTTTTGGTTTCATTTAAAATTAATTTGAATTAATTAGAGTTTAAACTAATTAAACTAAATTCATCTAAATTAAATTTAAAATAAATTAAGCTAAAAAAAACTTAACTAGAAAAAAAAAACTGAAGCAAAAAAAAAAAAAAAACAAAAAAAACAAAAAAAAACCGAAGCTTAAAGCCCCAGCACTTAGTCCCAGATCAGTCATGCGAATGGAAGTTTTCTGGTTTGAATAAGAATGTGTGAATTATGTTTACTAAGAGCATCCACAGCCGTTTGCTAAATACTCAAAATTTAGAAATAGATTTAGAAAATAGGCATGCAGTTGTTCGCTAAAAACTCAAAATTTAGAATAGGAATCTACAGTAAGCTGCTAAAGTTAGAAGGCGGCTTGGATGATTGTTAAATATAGACGACGGCGGATGTTAATCCGTTTGAGGGTTGGGACGGATGAAGATCATCCGTCTCAATTCGATTTTTAATAAAATTGTGAAAAACGGATGAAGTTGATCCGTCTATTCGTTAATTTGATTTTTAATATATAAAATTAATTTATTAAATAGGAAAAGTTAATTTTTTTTTAAAAAAAATTGAAAGTGAGAGACGGATGAAGTTCATCCGTCCTTCACTTTTGATAATGTACACTATTACCCTTTTACCCCTATCGATTTAACCGTTGTGTATCCAACTTCACGATGTTAAATAAATTTTTTTTTTAAATACAACGGCTATTGACCATTTAAGAAATAAATTTTTTAACGGTTACATTTTCCAAACAAAGTGTATAAATATTGAACTTCATTGTCTCATTATTTCTATCGACGCTTCCCTATCTGTTTATTTCTATCTACGTATCTCTGTCTCTATATTTCTATCTATCTTTCATTTCTATTGTATATTTCTTCTTCTCATATTGCCAAATACAACACAACTTTCAACAATGGCAACCGGTAGCAATAATAGGGGCAGGACATACACATCTAATGAAGATGTTATTCTTTCCCAAAGCTGGGTATCCATTACTCAGGATCCATTGACCGGCAACGACCAATCCGGGACACTGTTTTGAGATCGAGTATTCAAGCAATTTGAAACTCTAATTGGCACTCCGACCAACCAGACAGCTGGCTCTCTTTCTAGTCGATTTTGTGCAATTGCTAAATCTGTTTCTCTGTTCATTGTGAAGTTGAACAGTGTAACAAATAGAGCTGCAAGTGGAACAACTGAGGCGGATAAGGTATGTCTAATTTAGCAGATTTAATTTTTTTGAGTACAAGTACATTTTTTTTACCCAAGTTTAATTACTCTTTTTTATAACTACGCGAAGCAAGAGTGGAATACATGCAATCATCCGGGAAAGCATTTAAATTTGAAGAATGTTATGAGGTTCTTAAAGACCAGCCAAAATTTTCGCTACGTACAACGCATGTCTTCGAATCAGGCCGTAGTTATCAATCTGGTGAAGAAGGTAACACACCACGTACACCAACAATGCAAGACTGGGAATCAGATATACCGATCGATTTAGATTCGCCTCCAACCCTCTCCCGACCACCCGGCCGTAAAGCAGAGAAGAGAAAAGGGAAAATACCGATTGAATCAGCTCAGTTTTCTGAAATGGTAATTGAGACTAGAACATTTAACAACATTTTTAAGGAGTCATCCGATAGGATGACGATGGCAACGGAAAAGAAGCTTGAGCTCAAACAAAAAGAGCACGAAATGAAACAAGAAGAGCACGAAATAAGAAAACGAAAAGAGGAAAACCGCATAATGAATTTGGACATAAACAGTTTACCCGAGGCTCAACGTCATTATTTCATGTGTAGACAACATGAAATTATGCAAAGTCGTGGTTACAACTAGTTGAATTTTTTTTATCAATGTTGTCTTCATATATGTTGCAATATCCATTGTATCCTGCTTATTTTAAGTTATGTACTTGCTTCATGTTTAACTACTTTTTAGAAGTGTCTATTTCAGTTTAAATTATTAAAGACTTAATTGATGTGTCTTCCAAGTAGATGCAGAAGATTTTTAATGCTGATTCTAGATTAAACAATACAAAATATAATTTTATAATAAGCTATAATGAAAAATAGAAACACATATTGACTGATTCTAAGTTAAACATTATAAAATATAAATTGCTTGCAAATGACTCTAAAGCATTACTAACATTTCTTACTAAAACTCATCTCCATATTCGTTCCATATGTGCTCCACCAAATCTGCTCGTAGTTGATGATGTTTCTGTCTATCGTGTAGTTCTACATTGCGTGCTAATCTTGATGTACTTGTTGAGGCACCAGTTCTGCTCGGAACACTGAAGGTAGAGTCTGCACTTTGGTCATAGTCATAATCATGAAGTGCTTCTTCACGTTCGTCCTCTACAATCATATTGTGTAAAATAATACATGTCTTCATTATGTAAGATAGACTGTCCGCATCCCAGTAACGTGTTGTACCTCTTACAATTGCAAATCGTGCTTGTAAAACACCGAATCCGCGTTCAATATCCTTTCTTGCAGCTTCTTGCATCTGGGAAATTTTTTTCTTCTTTTAAGTTTCCGGTGACGAGTATGTTTTAACTATGGTAGCCAACGGAGGGTAAATACCATCAGCTAAATAGTACCCCATGTTGTAGTTGTTATTGTTGATAGTGAAATTTGCGGCTGGTGTAGACCCATCAAGAAGATCATTAAATAATGTGGACCGATTGAGCACGTTAAGGTCGTTATTGCATCCTGGAATTCCGAAAAATGCATGCCAAAACCATAGGTCGTAAGATACAACTGCTTCAAGAATAATAGTTGGCTCCCGAACGTGTCCGGTATACTGGCCGTGCCATGCTGCTGGACAATTTTTCTAAGCCCAGTGCATGCAATCAACACTACCTAACATACCTAGAAACCCGCAAGCTCCATTTTCTTCAAGTAGTCTTTGAATATCAGCAGCGGTTGAAGCTCGCAAATACTGAGGTCCAAACATGTTCACAATAGTCACACAAAAACGACGTACTGTTTTCAAAACAGTAGTCTCTCCAATTCGCACGTACTCATCGATTGAATCAGCTGATGATCCGTAAGCCAAGCAACGTATAGCAGCAATGATTTTTTGATAGGGAGATAATCCTTGTTTTCTAGTTGCATCCTGTCGTTGTTGGAAGTATTCATCGTAGTTAACAGTCGCTTCCAAAATACGTTGGAATAAAGTCGCCGCATACGGAATCGACGTCGGAATAGGTTGTCGCCGTAAATTGGATTCTCAGCAAAATAATTTCTTCGAAGATGCATGTCCCCATCTTCCCTTTCACGACGTATATATCTCCGGCGGTTTATTTGTTGACTTTGTTGAAATGCGATGGAGAAAATTTGCATGTTCTGCTGAACACGTCTTCCCAACATGGCTAGCTGAGCACTTTGCTCGAACTCTTCGTCTGATGAAGTGGAGGAAGACGATGCACTAAATTCACATTCCATTGCAAATATGACGAGTATGTATAAAGTATTGTAGCTATTTTGTTTCTCTAGCAAGAAGCACTATGGTGTATTTGTAGGGGACGATGAAGCGACTGTGTATCCATGTGACGTTGTTTTAAAAAGTGTGTGAAATGAGACAATGGGTTGGTTCAGAAGAAATGACATAAAGTGAATCTCGTGGTGTTGTGAACATAAAGTGAAATGAGACAATGGGTTGAAATGAGAGATTGTTTTAAGGACAATGTAACGTGGTATTGTCTCAATTAAATGACATAAAGTGAATCTATCATATAGGCTAATGTAGGTTAGGGGTAGGTATAACATGGTGTTGTCTCAATTAAATGACATAAAGTGAATCTTTCATATAGGCTAATGAAGGTTAGGGGTAGGTATGTGTCCTTTCTCCCCCGTATAAACCAAGGCATAATGAATTGCCAACTCTGACCAAAAAAATCATTCCATGTTCTTCTGTCCAAAAAAGTATCGAATGTCATTTTTACCCTTGTTTAAAGGACTTAACATAAACACATCTGAACACTTAAGTAAATGTTCATTAAGCATTACGCATTAATTAAACATTAATTTAACAATAATTAAATCATACACATTGACATTAAACATTATTTACAGATGCTACTCCTCGTTATCAAACTGTGTATTCGGCACATATTCCGGTGTCGAATGAAGACTTCTCATACCAGAAATTGACGATCGATCGTTAGAAACACTTCATCGTCCAAAAGTTGATGGTCGATCAGAAACACTTCTCCTGCTAGTAAGTACTTGAACGGGAATAGATTCTTTCAACACAGTTTCTGTCATTATGAATCACCTTAATTGAGCTTCATTATAAGTCGACTCCTGGTACCGTTGGTATAACTCGTCCTGCAAATATGGTTCGTAAATTATTAAAAAAGAATTAAAAATTCATCGTATTCTAAATAAAATTTGAATATTGATACAAAATATTATGAGGTATGCTCACATATGACATTACACCGCGAGGCTCCAAATTGCAAGATCCCTCTTTGATAATCCTCGTTACTGTACCACCTGAAAAAAGTAGAACCTCAACTGCACATTCGCTATGTACTGGTGGAACATGTATGTTCGTTTCAGTTGCATATTCTGATGGTGCCAAAAAAGGAGGAGCAGGGAAGGGCAATTGAGCATTTGGATCAATATTGCTAGCAGGACCAATAAAATCCACATTCGTATGATGCGAAAGAGTCGGCATAATAACACCTACTGATACCTTTTTCCAACACTTATCATATTTCTTTTGTGGCACAAGTCGGACCTAGATTGACGCGTCAATAGGAGGACAAAAATCTTCCGGTAATAATCAAGGCATGAATTTTGGAGGGTCAATTGGGATAGTAATAAATCCTGTAATTTGGCGATAACAACGATCACCTAGATACCATACACCCTATATCGTATACATATTTCGAACCACACATACAATTATTTCAGGGTGATGAATTTAATAATAAATTAAGATAAAACAAAAACTATGCAAATATGGATAATTTTACCTGTGAGCAGTACTCAAAAATAACTCGGTGCCGAGATAGTATGATCGCAAACTGCACTTCACGCTCATTCTCGTACCTCGATCCCGAATAAGGCTGCCAAATTATAGATGCAGAAGAACGCATCTCCAATTGATATCTGGCTATGCCAATGTTATACCTAATTGTGTCTGCTATATTAGTATCTAATTGATCTTTGTTCCAACGTGTAATTTTCGGCCATTTATCGGAAACTATGAAAACATCTGCCATATCTTCCATTTTTGCAGTTATTGGTACACATATATTTGTATATTCATACGTCCAATACTGTAGATGAAAGATCTATATTAGTTTACAAATAAATACTCCCAAATTGAACAAATAAGTTTAATATAAATCTTTAAAGCACATGTAATGTTACCTCTAGTACTTGCCATGGACCGTTAAAAGACTTCACTTTAACTCTGCTGCAAGAATCTAGAGACATGTATAGTAGTGCTAGTGCTTGGCCGCCCCAATCGTATGTACCTACTTTAATAAGATCTTCTAGTGCTGCAAGCCAACTAGATCTTATCAAGTAAGAACCGTTAGCGAAAAGAAACTCTGAAAGAAAGAACATGAAGAACGCTCTTGTGATCATTAATGCTAGATTCTCATCAACTTGAGCTGTCTCGATCACGTTACTATGAAAATACTTCTTTAGGAATGAACTCCGTATTGCTGAAGATTTCAAATCTGATTCAGTAATCTCTGGAAAAAAAGGGACTATACAACTTCGAAGGGATAATCTTCATCAATGCACGGAGGGGCTCCACCGAATCCGATCGATAACCCCGTTAGCATTGTCCAATCCAACGGGGTGAATCCCAACTCACCACACGGTAAATGAAAAGTGTGTGTAGTATCCCACCATCTCTCAACCAAGGCCTCCACTAGCTTCATTGATGATTTTTCCGTGTTTATTAAGAATAAACGCTGCCATCCGGTTTGATCAATTAAGTGCTTCACTAATGGAACACGAGAACATCGCTCGTATGCCTTTATTGGACCACTCCAATTTCCTCTAAATTTACAAAACCCACCTGCAGGCTTATCGGTAATGAGTTGATACAGATGTTAGCGGTCATCAACCACTGATTTTCACATACTCGGGTCGACAAAATCATGAGATTCCGTCATCAGATCGGCCTCCGTACTGTTGGAGCCATGCTCAGATCCACCGCGAATCGTGGATTTAATTCTACCAATATATCTTCGGATAGACATTATTTTTAATTCGATATGAAGATATCAGCAATGAGTAAAGAGGAATTTATAACTGAGAAGAAGGATCAGAAGAAGGATGAGATGATTTGCCGTGAGAAGTATGCATATATATAGGAGGAAGTGAGCGGGGTTTTTTCGTAAATTCACAATTCTACTTTATTAAAAAAAAAGAAAGAAAAAAAAAGAAAAGCAATAGACGGATGAAGTTCATCCTTCTTCACGTTTTTGGCCATTTTCAATATGGGAGGGTATTTTGGTAATCGACCTATCGTGTAAAAAATTATATAAAAAAAAAACAAGTGAATATGCCAGACGGATTCTTCATCCGTCTGGCACTGTTCACCTGTTTTTTTTATATAAATTTTTTTAACGAAAAAAAATTTTAAAATAGGAACGGATGATGTTACTCCGTCCTTTACATAAAACGGACGAAGAAGCGCCATCTACTCGTTTTTTTAATAAAAAAAAATTAAAAAAATATTAGACGGATGAACAAGATCCGTTTCATACTATACGTTTGCTAAAATTAGAAATAACGATAGCAGCGACATATCCTAAATGCTAAATTTACATTGCTAAAGTTAGAATAGCTTTAGCAAACGACTGTGGATGCTCAACAAAGAAACAAAGGAAAGAGTAGAGAGGGACTGAGAGTGTTACTTGATTTATGGGAGGATATACACTTCATTTTCGGCTTGGTTTTAACTAATAGGTGACTTTTTAGTCCCACATCGGCCAAAGAGAAAGAAGAACGTTGGTATAAATAGAATTTTCTATATTTACGCAGTGGCAGAGTCACTTCAGAAGGGAGAAGAGAGAGCGGAATAAATTAATCAATATTAAAGTAGTTGAACCAACGTTGTAGTTTGATAAACCTACGCATTCAAAATCGGAGAAGAAATGAGAGGAGATCGTAAGTTCAATGTAATTTGGTAATCTCAACCGGTCCGTTTAAACGGTTCACTATTGCACTAATCAGAATCTTCTTGTTTTTTATTAATATTTTTATATATTTTAATGGTAGGTTCTAGTTCAACCCAGACCGATCTAGGTCTTACAATTCTAGCCCCCACCCAATTTTATATAGAACTTTTTCGTACTGACCCACTTTTTAAAAATATTTACCAAACCAACCCAGTTTTGAACATGTAAGCATAAAACACACTTGGAATGTTCCAACTCGACTTCCAGAGACTTTGTTGGACGCGACGGATCGTCTTCTTGCCACTGATCTTCAAACCCTAAGTTTGAGCTCGAAAATGGAAGAAGGAAGAAGAAGATGAACATGGACTAAATTGTCTCAATTTCTATCATACTGCAATTGGGTTACACTGAGTTCTTTTATACAGACGATGGAAACACGTTCATAGCACGAAAATGGACATAATACCCTAACAGAATCGGTTAGAGTGGGGCCCATACTAACCCACCTCCAACCTCCTTACAAATGTTCACTATGTGTGTTGGGCACCATTATTACAAGGACTCATATGAAAGATGCACAGTCTATTTACAAAATAACCCTCCAGAAACAAAATATTGCACTAAACCTGATACACTGATACTATCAACTGCAGCTTCAATACTCCACAACTGCAACTTCAATCTGAGACTTCATGGTGATGACCTGAGCAAGATCCAAGCTCAAGCGCTTGGATCATTCCTTCCCCCATCTAAAGGAGGTTCCAAGGAGCTCTGAAAAGCGGGGAACCTCCAATAAATATCCCAATAACTTTCACACATTGCCTCAATTGCAAGATCCCCTTCCCACTACACAAGGATGTCTGATATTGCAATTCCTCTTCTCGGAACCATCCTCCTATCCAACAACTTCAGGGGTCTAGGAACAGCGTCAACATAGCAGGAATTGAAGAAGTATGGATAACTGAAAAACCAGTATGCCCCTTTAACTATGAAACATGGAACACATCATGAATTTTAGCCTCAGGGGGTAACAACAACTTATATGCAACAACGCCCATTCTCTCTAACACCTTGTAAGGCCCCTAGTATAATGATGAGAGCTTCTGTACCTTGTGACCCCCAACAGTAACCTTATTGTAGGGCTGGACTTCAAAAACACCCAATCACCCACTGCATATTCCTTATCAAATCGATGGGCATCAGCTTTTGACTTCATCCTCACATGTGCTATAGGAAAGTGTAACACCCCGAAAAATTGAGTTATGACAATTTTTCTTACGTGTGTTACGCACTTGTATTTTTCACTATTACGGGTAATATCCGTAACGTATTTTAATATAAATATCGTACCTATTTTTGTACTTCAATTATTTATATATTTTTCCATCCTCTCAAAATTCATCTTATCCAACTCAAATATTAATCTTAATCTTTGTGTTTTTACGTGTATGGCATGTACTTTCAATGCACATGTCAATTACATATATTTTACCGTTACGTGTAATATCCGTAACATTATTAATATAAATGTTCTATATATTTTGTATTCTAAATATTTAGGAATGTTTTTCGTTCTCTCGAATTTATTTTGTATTGATACGTGCAATACACGTGTTTGCAGTGCACGTGTTGGTTGTATCTTTTTTCAAAATAAAAAATTATGAAGTGTGTATGTTTATTTTTATTTTTATTATTTTAAACTATTTTTACGTGAAATATTTCTTTTTAAATATTTTTTCTACACGTGGATTTCCTCCTATACACGTGCAAATTATGTTATTTTTATTACAAAAGTTATGCACTAAAATTTCATTAAGATTAATTTAATTATACTATTTGTTAAAAATATAATATAATTATTTATTAAAAAATAGGGATTAAAATAATAAAATAATAGTAAAATGAAAAGTGTACAAAACATGTGCACACGTGCACACGTGCAATGTGCACTCTTCCAAAAGCCGACTGCCATTATGTGGGTTGACCGAGTATTTTTGAGTGAGATGAGTGGGTGAGTTAGTGGGTGATTAATTGATTAGTGGGTAGTTAATTTGGGCTAGTGATTAGTTAATTAAACTCCCCATTATTCTCCTCCATATAAACCCTCCAAGCACAACCATACATAAACACTAAAAACAAATTTAAAAACAAAGGAGAGAATCAAGAGGTGTTTGTTGGGTTTCTTTCGGGAAACCAAGGGAAGGAGTTGCGGGTTTGGAGAAGTGGAGGATTTTGGGGCATTGTGCTAAGGGTTCAACCATTAGGAGGTCTCTTTTGAGGTGGGTGCTTCTTTTGCTTTCTAATGATTTGTAGAATCCATGATTAGGTGGATATGCATGGAATGATAATTAGATGTTGTATGGATGCTTCTTTTATTTCTAAATATTGGTAGAGCTCAAGATTAGATGTGAATGCATTTGAATGATCATGTGAGGGTGTTCTCACAATCTTCTAATATTTTAATAGATTGTGCATGCTTATCAATAACATATGTAGAGAAAAATTAAATTGGTATGTGAATGTGTGATGTATTCATGATCTTCTAGTATGTAGAAATTGTGCTTGTTTAAACTAGAAATGTGTAGATGGAGATGAATTGATTGGTGCACGTGAAATAGTTATATTCTACAACTTTAATTTGTGCATTTTTAAATTATGATTGCGTAGTACATGATAAATTTAATTCGTGTATGTGTAGGAGTTTTTGTAAAAATTTTATCTAGTGGAATTTCATACAATAAACTCATCTGATTGATTTCTTGTATGCATTTTTGTAATATAAATACTCCCCAAAAACTCTAGTTGTGTAAAGAAAGATTTGTTCATTTTATTTAATTCTCTCTCTCTCTCTCTCTCTCTCTCTCTCTCTCTCTCTCTCTCTCTCTCTATATATATATATATATATATATATATATATATTTATGGAACCATGGACTTTTATTTACAGCTAATTATTGTCATACTATTCAAACTTGAGTTATATAATTATTGATTTACTGTTTACAGGGCTTTTCATATGCTGTATCGTTCTGAAGACGTGCCGTAGGCACGTGTCCACGGGCAATCTAGTATGTCCACGGGCTTTTCATATGCTGTATCATTCTGATGACGTGCCGTAGGCACGTATCCACGGGCAAATCTTGTGTGTGTGTGTGTAGATAGAGAGAGAGGGGGGGGGGGAATAATTAAATAAATAAAGGAGTTGTTTTGGAGGGGGGGGAGATTTGAATTTGAGTTTTGGGGGAAAACTTTGGGGGGGGGGATGTGTTTTGTGAGATTAAATCTGGGCCTTTGATTTTGGGGGGATTGAAGGAGAGCTGCTCGATAACTTTCTATGTGTTTTATTATATAGATACATAGCAATCAAGTTATCAAAATTTTCGAGTTGTTATACACACTGTTGTTTGTGTATGTAAACTTGCGGTGAGTCTTTTACTCACAAACTGTGAGTGGCTCATTGGCTTTGGGTGGCGGTTTGGGTTGTTGTTGGGTTTGAGTTTGATTCCAGACGATGGCATTTATTTTTTAAAAAAACTTTCTTTTATTACTCCTATTAGCTAAATTTGCATAAGAATAAATTTAAAGTCATACTAGAATATTAATGGAGTATTTTGAGCTAATTTTGTACAAATTTAGAATTTAATTTGAGGGTAAAGTCACATTACATATTGAATAGTATATCAAGATAATTATTTGAATTCCTTAAGAATACTTTTTTTATATTTATTGAGCTAACGTTGGAATAATTTTGAAAATTAAACATAAATTTGGGAGATTCATTTGGATGGAAATTTTATTGTACATTATTTTATTTTATTTTTTAAAAAAATAACTTTGGTAACATTTTATTTTGTGATGAAATATTAAAATCCTAAAATTTGTGCATCTTATGAAAAGGAATTCTTCATCCTAGAATCTATGGAAATGAGTTATATGACAAATTAAGAGATAAATATTGAATAAATTTGGGAGAATAAACATATGACATTTGTAAGGAATTTTATCAAGCTGAAATGCTTTCTTGAGATGTATTATAAGGGAATGAGAAGTTATATTTTGAAATTGACAATTTAAAGTGAATGTATGAACAAATCGGATGAATTATGAATGAGAAATTGTGTATTTGAGGTTAAGATAATCCATATGATCTCGGTTTGAGATGTTGGAATCTAGAGGCTGAGCGAGACCCGTAGAGACCGGCAAGCTATGATAATTGAAATTTGAGAAATAGCCTGTGTGGGCTAACATTTCTCCGTGTGTTGATTTAAATCTGGTAGGGTAAGCTAGCTCTAGGTTGTGATAATTATAATTAAAGCTAGGAACATGCACTAGAGGGATATGTGATGAAGTACGAGCAAATATGAGTATAAGGGCCTCATTTGATTCGCGGTGGGAGATTATCTTTAGAATTATCGGGGTGTGAGGCATGATGTCCAAAATCACTTGCAGTGAGAGATACTTCTTCAGAATTATCGGGATCAAGATTCACGGTGGGAGATTATCTTCAGAATTATTGGGGCGTGAGGCATGATGTCCAAAATCGTTTGTGGTGGGAGATATTTCTTCAGAATTATCGGGATCGAGGCGACGCTCATGGGGTATTTGTGTGATGAGGTACCAAATAGCTCACGGTGTGGGTCTCGTCTCCAAAACTATCGAGGTGTGAGGTAGGATGTCCAAAATCACTTGCGGTGGGAGAACGATTCTCAAGAATTATCGGGGCGGTACTAGATACTCACAGGATATCTAAACCTTACATTAGTCACCGTAGTAGGATTCCATAACGAGGGTTTGAACCCTATATTGTAGAGTGGGTTAAGGACTTGCCTTCGGGCCTATGTAGTATGGGATGCATAGGATCCGAACAAGTATGTGTTATTGTTATCGTAAGTATAAGTGTATGCATTAGGCATCATGATCTTATCATATAGTGACATGTTTAGGATAATCACCTTTCACATTTTGTTTTGCATTCAAGTTTTTTATTGTAAGATTGTGAAATCGTTGTATTATAGCATTGCGTCAGTTGTATGCAGCTGACGTGCCCACAGTTTTCTAGTTGCATGATTGGATTTGGCATGGACTTGAAGTCACTGTGATGGGTTGTCATATGATTGAAGAACTTCCATGATCATATGTTGTATTGTACTTATTTATTTCTGCTGTGTTATTGTAAAGAACAATGTTTTAAATTACAAGAATTAATTCATTGTAAATTTGTACGAAGTTGAAGTAAAAGATCATGTTTTTGCTACGAATTACCTGTGTTTGAAATTCGGGGCGTTACAGCAAGGTATCTTTCAATAACTGCAAAGTTACATCTCTATTAATCAAATCATCTTCAACTACCTATACTCTTGCAGAATGGAGTGTTAGGTTTCGAGGGCAATCACAGATTAAATACATAGCGGAGAAAAGCTACAAAATATCAAAACCTAGACATGGGTCCATGCAAAAACCATAAATCGTGTTTAGGAGTTATACCTAAAAGATGGATCTGGTGTCTCCAAAATATGCCAATCACAACACTACAAAGGTTATGGTACCTCTACAGTATCCACACGAACGAATCAAATCAAGCTCTCCCTTACGCCGCGGTGCTAGCTGCGGAAATAAGATGTTCCTTACTATATCTCTCTCTCACAGTTTTTGTGATGGCAAGGGTTTTCTCATGTATCTTTCATACAAAAATATATCGTATATATAGGTGCAGAAAATAAACCCTAAGAGAGTGGTGAGGCGGTTGGACTCACAATCTGACCTAGTTTAGATTCATGTGTGGGCCTTCTAACTTTAGTTGGCCCATTTAATCTAATTAATTATCCAACCATGTCAGGAGTCCAAGCCTTACTAGGATTCCCAATTAAATTCAGATCATGAATTTAAATCCTAATTTCGATTCATTCTAAGTGCGTGACCCTGTAGGTTCCCATTACATTGACAACAATACTAAAATCATATTCTAGTGTTACAAACCATGAGCGATATCTATCAATACATTACTACTACTCAAGTAACGGAAATGCCAGTAATTTGACTTAACATATCCGTGACCAATATTACCATGTACTCTAGGCTTTTTTTTCTTCCAGATATCTTAATTGACCACAAAGCATAGAGCATGTCACCTTTGTATAGTTCAATCTTTGGTTCTTGATGTCCGAGTCGACTCACTAAAACAAATGAGCTCAATATCTCATATTAACTCATTTGAGCACGACCATGCATTTTGCAATCTCACTCAATCAACGGACCCATAAATATCGCTTCTGTTATGTAGGAGGGACAAATCATATCTATGTCACTCACATCCTCTGCATGATTTGTAGTATATCCAATAGTCAACTATATAATCACCTTATTACAGGCAATATTTGATGACATTAAAACATATAACTTCTCATGCAGGGAACCGTAGTGACTTCAGTCAAAGGACTATGTACACCATGGTCACTGTGAGAATAGCTTATGACACTCATATACCGATCCATGTTGCGTTCTCATAACAGTCCAGTATATTATTACTCTAATATGTACCAATGTGAAGACTTGATATCTCATTTCCATGACTCGTGAGAATGGTTATCAGTCTACGCACACTCTAGTCTCTATGTATTATTGTTGTCCTAATTCACAATAATACTTGACTATGAACATTTAAGAATAGTGTTATGATTTCAGGCAATATGATCTCACAATCGAGTCATGCACTTGATATCCCATGGAATTGAACTTATTATTCTAAGGACATTATTATGTTCATTTAATTCACAATAAATAAAATGCCTCAAAAGAAAATAAATATCATGATACAATGTAAACTAGTAATGTCAATACACAACTGGCCTCTAGGGCATACACCAACATGGAGTACATAAGACAACACTATAGGAGGAGCTCTTCCATACAAAGCTTGATAAGAACTGAGCTTGGTAGAGCTTTGTACATGGGTATTATAGGAGAATTCTGCTCACGGTAACCATCTCACCCATTCTTGAGGTTTGTAAGCAGCAAAGCATCAAAGATAGGTTTCTAAAACATGTTGAGAACCTCAGTGTATCCATCAGATTGGGGGTGAAAAAGCAGAGCTTTGTCCCTTGTTCATTTAAGAGCTCTCTCCAAAAATTTCTAGTAAAGATAGCATCTTTATCACTTACAATGCTTTTAGGCAGTCCATAAAGATTGAAGACTTGTGCAAACATCACTTCAGCTACTGACTTGGCAATATAAGGATGGCTTAAAGATAGAAAATGGCCATATTTGCTCAATCTGTCAAAAACAACCAAAATAGTAGTATAACTGTAGCGTCCCGAATTTCCAATTTGATATCTCAGAAATACGTGGCACAATTTCCCGCATCAACTTCAATTGCAATTGTAAATATAGCCAAAAACGCAGATAATTTTTATTTCAACTTTTATTACCACAACTATTTACAAATACAGCGGAATACAAAATACCTTGAATTACATACTTTCTTTACAACACATTCTTTTACAAATTTACGCAAGCCATAACATCAATTTAGCATAGGCATTCAAATCTCAAGCTATAAGCACCTACCTGTAAAATGTAAGGCTAGAGATAACCCTAACCCCTAAAACTACAGGGATCAGCCATAATGGTGTGAGTGACATAAAAAGAAAACAATATAAATAAAACATAGTACATAGAGTCATCCTCAACATGTATTAACAACAAGAATAAATGAAATAAGAAATAACAATAAGTAAAGCATGAAACATCAAGGAATATATAGATAGTAATAAGTAATACATGAAAACATCAGGTGAATCTAGTCTAAGTGTCAAGTATAGAAAAAAATAGGAAAACACAAGCATGAAACCAAGTCAAGAAAACACAATCTCTATATGCTGACTCTTTGATGTATACTTGTCGGATTCTATGCATTTCATAGTACATAGGTCAGGTGCAAGCCCTTAACGATCTCCACTTTATAGGGTTAAACCCCTCATTATGCAACTAATCCAACTACAGTGATGGAAACAAGATCCAGAATACTCCGCGAATAGGCACCACAGCCCTCGACGCGCACGCATCATGTAAGATATCTCAAAAATAAAAAAACTGGAGAATCATCTCCATACCGTGTACCTCACGAATAGGCTTGCAAGGCCCTCTATGTGCAGATACACCAGGTACATTCCGTGAGTAGGCATGCTGATCCTCGACACGCGAATGCACCTTGCATGCTCCGTGAATAGGGCTGCAGATCCTCGACATGCGAACATACAAATATCCTCTCGAGACAGAACAACAAACAGTCTTGGAACGCATTCGTTGGACTAAACAGACCAGAGTATTACTTACGTTTTCCAAGTTCCATCACATCTCCACTAGTGCCTGTCCTTAAGTTGGTTATTATTAATATACAAAATCCCCATCTCTAGAGTTCGTGTATTCTGCCGGACTTAAATACTCAACAACAACCCCAAGACCCAACTGGTCTAAATCAACAAATCTCAACTGCCGGTTCACAGGACTCCCACTTAACTCCTAAAGATATCATCAAGACCAAAACTCAAAAATTCTTCGTCAAAATGATCATATGAAGAAATTTCTCCAATCAACAAACCCAAATCTTTTATAAAATTTCAGAATCCAAACCCAACATTAAAACATCTTGAAAACATATGTTCTGTAGAAAGGATAATATTTAGAATAGTAAGTTATAGATCCAAAAACTTTTAAAGAATCAATCGTTTAAAGAACATCAGGATAACTCAAGAAAACATCAGTAACAGTCGACTGTAAACCGGAGTCGATCGACTGTCTAGAACGAAAAACCAACACTTCAAGAAATAAAAATCTAAGTAGTAGCAGTCAACTGTAAAAAGTCAACGGTCGACTGTTCCGCGTAAAATCCAAAATTTTAAGAAAACATAAATCAGAGCAGACCAGTCGACTGTGTAAAGTGGCCAGTCGACTGTCCCGCATGAAAATCCAATACTTCAAGAAAACATAAATCTGAGCAATGACGGTCGACTGTATAATCTGGACAGTCGACTGTCCCGCAAGGAAATCCAACACTTAAAGAAAACATTAATTTAGAGCAGAGACAGTCGACTATATAAGGGAGCCAGTCGACTGTCCCACAGAAAATTTCGAGACTTCAAGAAGATGCTTCAGCCAAGACCCTGACAGTCGACTGTCGACATTGGTCGGTCGATTGTCAGTCCTCCCGACTGCAGTTTTAGTTGTGCACATTTCAACCGATACAGAGTTTTACTTTAGAAAAACCAAATCTGTAAAAGGTACCATTCTAATATGTTCAAATACGACTCGTAGAGTATATAAGAGTTCATAAAAACCAATCAAAACCACTTGAATTGATAAAAATAGTTTTTTGATGAATTTCTTCAAAATAAAATATGAATGTGTGCATATATCAAAACTAGAGTTTTTAAGAATCAATCATACATCAAATAACTTCGTATTATGTTCCAAACCATATCAATGCCGAAATAATAAAGATCCAGTCAAAATTCTACAAAACACACAAAATCCAATTTCTTCAAAAACAATGAAATAAGATATCTATGTACAAATGTTTGTGCGCCAAGAAAACTTCAAAATTCATCAATTAGAAATAGCAAAATATTTAGATTTAATCTCAGTACTAAAACCAATCATATCCGATTGACAACTTCTCAAAACTTCACAAAATCATGAAATCCCCCAAATTGATCATAATGCATAGATCCAAATCTAAACTCCTTTCTCAAACTCCAAGATTTGATTCTTAGATCCAATAGCCATTAAATTCATCCACTATCATTCACAATAATTTGTCCATGCATATGAGCAATCAAAACAATCACTAATCAAATTTTTACTCAACGAAAGCCCCCAATAGAGTTTATGCATTTATACACAAGTAAAGGTAATCTTTTTATCCTCTTTTATGCAATATCATCATACAAAACATCATGTTAAGTTAAAATAGCAAGTATATGAAGGAAAGCATCATACTCATGATTTCTATTCAGTTCTTTAACAATCTCAAGTCAACAAATTAGGGTTTCAATTAACAACAACATAGTTTCATGAAAGGATTCACTTTTAATTCATCTACTCTTCAAAGCTTCATATATCATCGTACAAACTCCTAGCATGCTTTCTAATAGATAGATCATCACATACAACATACATAAAACAAAACAAAACAAAACATGTCACTCACCTTGTTGGAGAGTTCAAAATATGATAAAGTAATAGGAAAAATCCCTCCTTCGCAAGAAATCCAAGATCTCTTCTTTAAAACTTCAAGAAAATAATAATAATAAAACCTTTGTGTTGTGCAGCAAAAGACGACTGCACTCCACCATTTTAAATAGGCCGAAAATCAAGAGAATTAGGGTTTTGAACATATTTGCAAAATACTCCTTTTAAACATATATCTTTACATATATAGATCCCTGTACTTGGAAACTTGATAAAACTAATTTAATCCAGTTCAAAAATCAAAAATACCCCCACTAGCATTAGCCGGCACTGTTCGAGAAACCCAGAAAATGATTTTGCATTTTCACCCCCTTCAAATAGCAATTTTGCAAAAAAATCCCTTTTTTATCAAAACTTGTAAAATAAATTAAATTCATCAAAACAAAAAGTAAAAATTTTAACTCGGAGTTGACTAGGAATTATACCCAGCCCAAAAATCCAAAAATTTGAAGTTTTCACTCCAATTGGTAATTTTGCTCGAAAGTCATTCTTTTCGTAATATTTGCAAATAGGTCCAATAAATATTAGAAAAATCCAGAAAATTCACAAATAATATATAATAATAAATAATGATTTTCCACAAAATATTTTTTGACTTTGAAGTTCCCAAAAAAACATGTGCACGTGTAAAAAGATAAATTTTCAGAAAAATATTTATTAAATCTCCAAAAATCATTTTAATTCATTTATAACTCTTAAAAATAATATTTAAAAATATGGGGTACTACATCACTCCCTCCTTAGAATAGTTCTGTCCTCAGAATTACTACTAACAGGGTCCAAACAAAAATAAGCAAAGAAATTGAAATCTCATAAACGAAAATACAGTTTAAGAAATGCAATCACACAAGAGAATGTAATCTAACAAAAGAAATGCAATACAAGTCAAAGAGCACAATCATACAAAAGTTCAGGAAAAACCTTCCGCATGCAATCCTCCGACTCCCAAGTAGCTCCCGCTGCGCACTCTGATAACTTACCATCGGGAACCTGCTGCAACAACCTCTGAATCCCTGCATTTAGCTCTGACCTTCCACAATCTGCTTCAACCTTCCGATGATCGGTGGCCACTCCCTCCTTAGAAAGGACATGACCAAGAAAAGCTACCTCAAACTTGCAGCTCAAAAGAGATCAATACCAAATGATCTCCCACACCAAATGATCTCCCACCACTCTCGATATCACATTCTTCGTAATATCGATCAGCAATCAATTCTTTCCCTGATGGTGTTGCCACCGTCAAGGCTCCGCCTAGAAACACCTTAGGTACCACACTTAAGACTTATGCAAAAATTGGGCGACACAAATGCATGCAAGAATCCATATCAAATAAAACTTTTGTTTTTATTCCATTAATCCAAAACAAATTCTGTTACGTGGAGAACGATACTCAAATCTCCAATTTATTCTCAAACAAAGTTTTACTTAATACATAAATGAATAAATTCAAAATTCTTGCACACCCCGGATTACATCCCTGAGTTATCCGCATCCTCCTCAGTCAATGCGGACACTCACCCCTGCCTCAGAACTTTGCCTCCACCTGCACCATCCTTCTTCAACTGCGTACAGTTTGGTCGGATATGCCCTTCATGACCACACTGATAACAAACCTACTCCCTTCGAGGCTTGGTGCATGCTGCCTGATAATGACTTGTCTCTTGACAGTTGAAACAAGTCACGCCTTGAATTACGGGTGCCTTCTGCACTGGCCCACTGAACTTGCCATGTTTCACTGGGAACTCCTTTCCACTCTTACTATCTGCTGGCCTCTTGTTCTTGTTCCAGGTCTCCTGCTTCTTCTGAAATTGGTCCATATCCTCTTCTGTCATAGCTGCTCTCATGACCAGCTTATCAAACCTCCTGATGCCCAAAGGAATCATTCTCGACCTCAAATTTGGCCTTGACAGCTGAGCAAATTTGGCCTCCTGATGCCCAAAGGAATCATTCTCGACCTCAAATTCTCGACTTCAAAGGAATCATCAATAATCAGCTCCGGTTCATACCTTGACAGCTGAGCAAACTTAGTCTCATATTCGCGCACTGTCATGCTGCCTTTTTGCAGGTTCAAGAATTCCGTTGCCTTATTCTCCTGAATATCCAGGGGAAAGAAATGGTCTCTGAACTCATCCAGAAAAGCCTCCTAAATCACTTGCTGATCTCCGAACGTCCTTTTTACTGACTGCCACCAAACGCCAACATCCTTCTCTAACAGCGTCGCAGCCAACTTCACCTTATTGACTGCTGGAGTCTCCAAGACTTCGAAGACCATCTCCATCTGTCTAATCCAATCATCAGCCCTATCTGGTTTAGACTGCCCCTCAAACACAGGCGGCTTCATCCGCTTGAAGGACTCAACCTGCTTGATAGGATCAGCATTAACAAACACTGGTCTTGCCCCCTGATTCTGATTCTGATTCTGTGCCATATTAGCTGCCATGAATGTGTTCAAGGTCTGATACACCCTGGCAATCTCAATCTTAGGATCAAGTCCTGCTTCATGGTAACCTTCAGCCCCATCACCATTACCACCATTCCTGGTTCTGGATCCTGCCATTCTACTGAATACTGCAAAATGAGGGTAAAGTTAGAGCATCACAAACCCAATTCACATTCACATCAATACCCTATGTCAAAACCTCAACCATACCCTAAACCAAAACACCATGTTCAAACTCTATGTGATACTCACACTCTAATGTCCACACCTAGGTACTCACACTCTAGTGTCCACACCTAGGTTTATTTTTATACTATGCTTATTATTACTATTGAAGCATGCTTTGATACCAATCTCTGTAGTGCCCCGAATTTCCAATATGATATCTCAGAAATACATGGCACAATTCCGAGCATCAACTTCAATTGCAATAGTAAACATAGCCAAAAACACAGATGTTTTTTATTTCAACTTTTATTACAACAACTATTTACAAACACAGCGAAATACAAAACACATTGAATTACAAACTTTCTTTACAACACATTCTTTTACAAATTTATACAAGCCATAACATCAATTTAGCACAGGCATCCAAATCCCAAGCTATAAGCACCTACCAGTAAAACGTGAGGCTAGAGATAACCCTAACCCCCAAAACTACAGGGGTCAGCCATAACGGTCTGAGTGACATAAAAAGAAAACAACATAAATAAAACATAGAGCATATAGTCATCCTCAACATGTATTAACAGCAAGAATAAATGAAATGAGAAATAACAATAAGTAAAGCATGAAACGTCAAGGAATATATATATAGTGATAAGTAATACATGAAAACATCAAGTGAATCTAGTCTAAGTATCAAGTGTAGGAAAAATAGGAAAACACAAGCATGAAACCAAGTCAAGAAAACACAATCTCTATATGCTGACTCTCCAATGCATACTTGTCGGATTCTATGCATTCCATAGTACATAGGTCCGGTGCAAGTCCTTAACGATCTCCACTTTATAGGGTTAAACCCCTCGTTATGCAACTAATCCTACTACGGTGATGGAAACAAGATCTAGAATACTTCGCGAAAAGGCACCACAGCCCACGACGCATAAGCATCATGTAAGATATCTCAAAAAAAAAACGGAGAATCACCTCGCAACCATGTACCCCACGAATAGACTTGCAAGGTCCTCAGCGTGCAGATACACCAGGTACATTCCGTGAGTAGGCCTACCGACCCTCGACACGCGAATGCACCCTGCATGCTCCGTGAATATGCCTGCAGACCCTCGACACGCGAACATACAAATGTCCTCTTGAGACAGAACAACAAACAGTCCTGGAACGCATCCGTTGGACTAAACAAACCAAAGCATATACTTACTGTAACCCCTGGTTTTCCAAAATTGTATTTTTTTTGTATTTTCTGTATTTAAAATTTTTGTAAATTATTTCTTCGTTTTCAAATTCTTTTCGTTAAAATATATTTTTGAATCTTCCACTAAAGTTTGTTTTTAATCAATAATTTATTGGTAACTATTTCCTATGATTTTTATACAAACCTTATTATTTAAATTGTTACCTTGATTTCTATTATTGATATTATTACTGTTATTTTTAACACTATTATTGTTACTGTTATTGTTTTTATTTTTATTATTATTGATAAAATTTTTATAAAATCCTAAATTGTATATTTTATTTGTTATTTTATTTTAAAACCCTATAATTTTCTTAATGGGTTTTTAAACCCATTAGCAAATTACCCTAACCCGCTTTCAAACCCACTACCCATTAAAATCCCTATTCTATAAACCCAACAGTAACACCCTGTTTTATTTCCCTAAGCCAAAACCCAATTACACACAACCCAATACCCTGTTTACAAACCCAACCCGTTATTTATTAAAACCATTACCTAATAACCTATCCCCAATACCCACCTGCATTAACCCCCAGACCCGTTAACACCCTATAACCCCAAACTCTACCTATACCCGACCCGTTGTACCCCCTATCCCTGTGCAGTCGTCTTCTCACCTAAACCCTAACTCTGCTCTCATACATATAAACCCATATACCCTCCTCCCCCCCCCCCCGCGACTGTACATCTTCAGCCGCCTTCCCCTTCCTTCCCCGTCACCTTATCACCCGTTCTCTCCCCGGTGTCGACCTCCACAGCAAGCCAGCACCAGCCCCTGGTCGACCTTTATCCCCTTTCCCGCTCCCCGTGCTTCTCCCGCTCATTTCCCTCTCCCGACCTCTCAACTCCCGTCCATCTCTCCTTGCCTCGCGTCAACCCGAAGCTAGCGGCAACCCACTATGCTGGCCTCCCTACGACTACCACAGCAGGCCGGAGAATAGCAGCGACAGCACGCTGTGCTGTTCCTCCCATCGACAGCAGCCCACAGCAACAGCGACAGCCCCGTCGCCGTGCCATTGGTGGTACGTCGATTCTCTTGTCGTCGAGTTTGTTGGTGTGTCGTGTATCGCCCGTGTGCGTGCTTAGTGGTTGTATGCAAGTGCGGGTGATCTTGGGTTTTGTTCGTGGTTCATTGTCGTGTTTGTGTTCGTGAGTTGTGTTGTTTTGAGTTCACGGGTTCATAGTTGTTTTATGTGTGGGTTCATGGACTCGTGATTTGTTCGTGGTTGTTTTCGTGGTGCCATTTGTGTTCGTGTGTTCGTTGTGATTCGTGGCTCATCGTTCGCCCGGGAATCCGTTCCCGTTATTCTTGTTCATCGCCATTTTTCATCGTCGGTTAAGGCAAGTAACTTGTGCTCAGTTTCTTTGTACGATACAAGTCATAAATACCGTTTGTAGTGTAGTTAGGTTCTAGAGACAACTCGTGTGTGATGTATTTTGATGAGTATTGTCTCTATAGTGCTATCTTGACCATAGTTGCCTCACGACACATGACATGAATTAACCTAGGAGTGACCGTTTCTTGATGTGATGTATATGTGAAACAATTATGAGAACTCGTGTGCTTGTGAGATCTATGTGATATACTTGTTATGGACATGTCGTATACCCTATTTCATGTTGTTTGGACACTTAGTAGACTCTAATTCATGTTTAGTTATGTTTCGATCAAGTTTCGTGTGATTCATGTTGGTTTGTTCCTAAAGAAAATTTTGTATTTTGCCGATAATCTGTCTTGATCAGTAATTTAGACTATATTAAGGTCAGTATCTTAATTTCAGTATAAAATATGATTTGTAGAGAAATTTGTCTTCTTTCCAACCCCTCTGACCTTGGTCAATTTTGTTTTCGTATGTGTGAGATATGACTGTTTTACTACAGAGGTGTATTTCATTTCCAGATTTCGTTTCTTGATGATTTTGATAACTAAATTATTTTGATACTAATGCTAAGCATATTATTTTGATCTGAAAGTTTGGACAGTATTTCTATATCTATTTAGGGATTACCCAGAATTTTGGTAGATTTTATTGATGAGTTTTATATGCCATTTCATGCTTATTTATAAATACTATATTTGCTGAATTTTGCTCGCTATTCTGTAAATAAGTGTGTTTTAACCCTAGTTTTTTTTCTTGTATGAAAAATATTTATGAAATATGAAAGTTAGCTTATTTTGTCTATTTTCATCTTCCTTTGGCATATTTGGATTTCGTTTCACGGTTTGCGAGATATTACAGTTTTCGCACAGTAGTGTTGGGAAATCCAGATTTGCCAAACTATCGTTTCTTGATGTTTTCCTGATTTTTGATGACTAAACTAATTTTACTGGAAAATTATGAAACTTAATTCTGATACTAGACATATAGGGGAATATCCCAGATTTTTTCTGGAATTTATTATGGTGTTTGATGCTGTTTTCCTGACTTTGAATACAATTTTCTGATTTCTGGCTGAACATATTTTCTGGATTCAAATCAGTTTTGAGCTATGTTTTTGTGAAATACAATATGACTTATATATGTTTGCTGGATTCGACCGGGAGGCTATTTTCTAGACCTTTCGACAGATTCAGGCTTGCATGTTTGTAGCAACGGGAATCTCAGTTTTAGTGCAATACTGTCTTGCTATCCTGAACTAGAATTCTTGTTATTCTAGTCTTTTGCGTGTCACTAAATACCTATGAATACCACTATCTCTAGTAAAGATTATCTCATCATCTAAAATTTTATCCAATTTTTCTGTCGGTGGATAAGTAGTATCAGGTAGAGGGGGAAATGTGAGAATCTCACCAGTAGGTTGCAGGGTAGGCTCATCTATAAGAGGATTTCTAGGGTTAAATTATATGTCTTCATAGGGAATTAGATCCTCAATATTGAAAGTCTTACTTACATCAAAATTTTCAGGAAGGTCAACGACAAAGACATTTTCATTAATTTTATGCAGAATTTAAATGGGCTTGCAAGCCTGCAACACGTGTGTTCAATTTCTTAATGGATCCAACTGGAAACCGTTCCGGATGAATCCGAACTATCACTTCGTCACCAACATCAAAAGTTTTAAATTTTCTTCTAGTATATGCTAATAACTTGTAGTTAAAATTATTCTAATTAATTTGCTTGAAAATTTCTCTATGCAAATCATGACTACAGGATGCAAATGTAGATGTAAACTCTAAGAGATGTTCTAACACAGGGATAAAATTTATGGGCTGCCAAGTGACTTGGGAAGGAATGGGTGACTCAGGTATATTCAATGGAGGTGATTGGATAGACCGAATACAGTTGAGAGACTAATCATCCTTTTCTTCACCAAATTCATTACTTACATAAGGTTCACAGGTAAACTCATTATCAGGCTCATCAACAATGATAACGGTACCTTCTACGATGTTGATCTTACTGGGGTTGGGACAGTTGCCAACAATAGGACAGTTGCCAACAACATGGCCGTATCCCTTGCATTTATACCACTTAGTAAGAGGATCAATCTTAGAGTAGTCTCTTTCAGTATTCTTACCCGTATTGTCAGTTCTAGGTCGATAGAAATTTAAAGTAGGCTGACTTCGGTAAGACTTGTTGGAGTACTTGTTGGAGTAGTGATGATGAAGACGGGGTGCAGTGGTCGGGGGATCCAATGGGTTTCAGGGAGATTCGGTTGGAGGAGACGAAGTGGAAGAAGAGGTCGGGGTGAGAGGGAAGTTGAAGATGCTTGGGTTTCGGGAAGATGGCAGATGAGGAAGAAAGGTAGGCGGCATATTGTGTTGGGTAGTTAGGGTTTGAGATTTGAATTGTAATTTTTGAGTTTATCACAAACCCTAAAATTTATCTCATATTTCACACAAAAATATGAATGAAGAGCAACAAACTCAATCACAATAATTTTTAGTCAATAATAGCATGTTTATTTCATTAATCTAGATACATATATATAGGCTCAAAACAAATCTCAATACAAATCTCTAAAATATTCTAATGCATAAAATAAAGGGTGCAAATTGCAAAACTACTATATATGGCTAAATATTAAAATAAAACAAAACAGAACCGAGGCTAACCATTTTTTTTTGGAACATGGTTGTAGCCACAATTTTTTTTTACAACTGATGTCGCTATTTATAACAACGACATCAGTTAACTAATGCCGTTGTTTGGAAGAACGACTGCGGTGACAGAGAGTTTGACAGAGAAGACTACTAAAAGGAAAATTATACTAAACATAATGTTGTTATTCCAAACAACGACATGAGATAACAATTACCGTTCTTAGAATCAGCGGCAACAGTTGGGCCAAATATACAAATTTTGATAAGTAAAAAATTTGAACTGTTGCTGATGTTCCAAATAACAGAATCAGCTATTTTGATGCCGTTATTGACAATAACGATCGTGGAGGCAAAGAAAAAATTGGAGATAACTGATGTCATTGTTCAAAATAATGAAATTATTTGCACTGATGCCGTTGTTGTAAAGAACGACAACGAGTAAAATTAAAATGTAAAGGATTTTGTGCATGTTTTGAACTGTTGCTGTTGTTGGGAATACCTTTACAGGTAGCTGATGTCGTTATTCCCAACAACGGCATCAGTTATTTTTAATTTGCACTAAAACATGCACAGACTTGCACAACTTTACTTCAACTATCATACTCAAACTCAGCTTGGCATGAACATATATTAACAAAAAGTTTCATCAATAACAACATCAGAAAATGATAATAACTAAAGGATACATATTACAAAATTTATAACTCATGAGAATTTCGCATATTAGAAGTATTACAATCACATAAAAATATTACAATATACGACATCCTAATAAACAGATCTGCATGAACATAAATATGGGATACAACTTCAAATATCTGTCGTTTGAGATGGACCTACATTGGGTACATTCTTACAGCTACGCCTATTGTGTCCACTTAAACCGCATTTAGAACAAATTTTACCCATGCTCCCTCCTTCTCGAGTATCTATATCGTTACAAATACGAGTACTGCTAGGGTGACCTTTCATCCTACGTAGACTTGCATCGGCTATAAGTTTTGGTCCACTCGGTACCGGCCAATAAGATTCGTCTTGGATATGATAAAAAGTTGGTGCCCATATTTGTGCTAATAAACTTGGAGAATAAAATGAATCAATGTAAGGTTGATAATTAATTGCACGGAAGACAAACGGCCAATACATGAGAACATAGAGTATGGTAGAGCTAAAATTTCTCACAAGTACATGTACGGCTCCTGAGCTCAACAATGTGCCAATGTCCACCCTTCCATTATCCATTCTAATACCAGTTTTAACTCCGAAAACACAAGGCCGGTTATTAAATATTATAGCCTCATGCAAATTTGATTTCTCACGCCGTAAATCGATAATTTCTTGAACACTTGGTGCCCATAATTTTCCTTCATTAATAAGGGTGTGCTGCTTCACGCCGGTCAGTAAAGTACATGTTGAGACAAAATAATATCATCTCTACAATTGCCGTGACGGGCAAGCTACGAACGTCTTTTAAAACTAAATTGAACATTTTCGAAAGATTTATAGTCATTATACCATATCGACGACATCCATCAGCTGAAAGTGCCCACTTCTCAATCGGCTTCTCCTTCAACCAATTAGCCTCCTCAACATTAGCCGCTTCAAGCTGTGTAAGCTTTGTCTCAAACTTCTTAGGCTGACTTTGACACACGATCACCTTGAGCTTATTCATCAAAAACTTGCTCCCAATTTTTAAAAAAATTTAATAGCAAAATGATGCATACAATAACGATAATATGCAAGTGGCTCTTTCCATTTTCCGTACTCATTGTCCGTTGCCGAAAAAATATCTGCATGATGATAAAAAATGACACATAGACCTCCACGGTCTGTGACAAAGCACCGAATACAGGTCATGAACTATGTCCAAATTTCTATGCTCTCTCCATCCACTATTGCAAATGCAAATGGAAACAAGCTACAGTTTGCATCAGGTGAAATAGCAATCAACAAACAACCTTTGTATTTTCCATACAAATGTGTTCTGTCAACATTTATAACTAGTCGGCATGTCTTAAATCCCTCGATCGAGGGGCCGAATGCCCAAAAGACCCCCCTTGAATGTTTTTTTCGGTGGGACCAGACACAAACTTGGCCCAATGGACTGTCGTTCCTGGATTTGAGGCTTGAATTACTGTGTGAATAGAAGGAAATTTAGTGTAAGCTTCTTGAAAGGAACCAGACAACAGCTCAATCGCTTTATGTTTTGCCTTCCAAGATTTTCTGTATGAAATAGTGTAATTGAACCGAAGCTTGACTATCTCAATTATGGTTCTTGGTGTTACTTCTAGCTGTGCCTTCACAACATTTAATATCATCGTTGATACAATCGAAGAATTAATTTTACTATGATCTTTGATTCAATGTCGGATTCACACATGTATGCGGACCTTCAATGTTCTTCACCACGAAAAAAATCGATCTTTTGGAACAATTGCACGCAATCGCCATGGACAACCCACTACAATTATAAGTTTGGATTTTTTGCAATCTCCACGGGTGAATATATGATCGGTGTGTATTTACATTTGACATAGTATAAACTAGGGGTTGATTTTTGTCCTGAATTCTCGATGGTTCTTGGTGTACATCTTCACTTGATGTTGTATACTATCTTTAGTTGGAAATCTCTGAACTATGGAGAGTTCATCTATGCTCGAAGAGCCGATGGAAGACTTTAGGACATCCATTTACTCGATTGAATCTCATGTACATATGCACTAATGGATTGATTTGGCAACACCATATTGTTATCCAGCGCATGAACGTTAACATCATTAACCAGAGCTTTATCAGCATCCTCCTCCTCCTCAACTTCAAGCCCGTGATCATCATCTTCTTCCTCTTCTACCAAATCGCTATTAATAATGGCGTTGTTAAATTCTTGCATGACCATGTCGGTGTTGACAATATTCTGTATCGAGGTGAACGGATATACGAGCTCATATTCAGTGGTAATAGGTTTTGTTGGAGTTGTGCTAATGTCTTCTTGTGTATTTGATATTCTTGCATGTTACTCGGTGATGGGTTCAAACTCCTAACGGGACCTGGACTTGGAATAACAACTTGCCTAGTATTTGGAAGCTTCATTTGCTCAATATATAACTCCAATGCAGTCCAACTATAATTTGGATCAAGTGTCATAGCAGTCATGGACTTTAATGCATTATCATTATCTATGGGCACCACTATGAAATATTGCCCTTCTCCTTTATCGGGCAGCATTACGGGCTTTGATTTTGACAATGACTTCATCTCCATCCCAATTCATTACTTCGAATATCTTATCTACTAGTTGTTAGGAGTGGGCTCGGTACGATACCGGATTTTTTGACATTGTACCATTACCATACCAAACTAGTTCGGTTTGAAAATATGCAAACCGTTACCAACCAAAAAGTTCGATATACCGAAACTTCGGTATACCGACTACTTCGTTTAGTACGGTTCGGTATTGGTGCTATACCAAATATAACCCAACAAAGCCTAAGTCTACATCCAGATAAGCTTCAATAGAAAGGTGCTTTAGAACAGCAAAAATATAATGCAGCGAAGGTCTTTGATATTCTGCAGGTATTTGATATTTTCAATTTCATTATTGAAGATTTTAGTGCTATTTCCATTATAGAATTCTCGAATCACCATGCGACAACAAAATTTTACTGATTATTAAGAACTAAGAAGAGAGTTTATAAGATTTTTAAAGCATAAGTCAAATAAGTATTTTTTGTAGTTATCTTATGTGAGGAAAACTCTAACTAGCCAGCTAGCTACTTGAAACATCTTCACAAATAATAAGCATAAAATTTATTTTTATAAATTTATTAAGCAACCCAACATGCATAGGAGATAATAACTAACTTCATCTAACATCATCTAACTTCATCTACTTAAAATAAGTCCAAGTCAACTTCAGTTTATCTTCCAATATTAGTAACACATAAATGTTGTATGTATAGCCGAATTTTGCATCATCAATGACTTTTTTTAAGGGAATCATCCATGACTTTCTTAAGTTAATTGTACATATATAGTTGCCAACTGATAATGTCCTGAATGGTACGGAATGACATGAGTAATTGAGTATCAGCTTGAATCCAGAAACCTTGGTTCGAGCCAATGCATTCCCGAAAAGAAAAAATGTGCATGGTTTGTTAACACATAAATTTCATTATAGCTAAATTCATTCAAATGATTATGAATTCTTGAAATTGTAATTTTGGTGAGAGAACTTCTTATACCAAGTGCCGTGAAAGGTGAGAGAGAGATCTCATTGTGTCTTTGTATTTTTTAATGCATATCATTTTTGTTCTTATATTTGTAAGATCTTGCGTTTGTGGTGAATTCTTTTTATTTATGCATCATGGTCTTTGTGGAACAATATATATATAACTAGGTTAGTGGAAATTAAAGATGAATCACGATAAGAGAGGATTAGCAGCGTGGAATCAAGCTTAGTTATTGATCACGGCTTTGAAGTTATGGACCTTAGACCTTAGTCGATCATAATCACGATTATCATGGCTTGAGCATAAAGAATTAGTGTAAGAATACAGGTCAAAATCCAATTTATATTGGAAGCTGTAAACTAGCAAATTCATCTTAGCCTTTTATAGCGAAATCTGTCTTTTGAATCAAAATCAACCATCCTATATATCTCTTTAATTTCACTCACTAGTTAACATGTACGTTTGACAAATTAACTTTTATCTCTATATTTTTTTTGGATGAAACGGAAAAATTATTATATATATATATATATATATATATATATATATATATATATATATATATATATATATATATATATATATATTGTGGTAGGGTAAAAATGGCCTGGGGGCCCAACCAGGGCCCAATACAACTCTCACTCAAGAAAGGTAAAAATAGCAATCTAGTTCGGCTTCGAACCACTGCAGGGTCGGCGCCGAACCTCAAGTTCACCCCCACAGAACTGGCCTCCTCATATCCGACGAGCCTCAGTGGTCCTCGGCCTCCGATCCGTGACAGCCCCACGGGCCGTCCCCACTTTCTGGCGAAGCATGGGGATGACCTGGCACAGCCTAGGCCCTCCGATTCTCCCAGAAGCACAGGAGACCCACGATCAGCCATGTCAGCTCCAAATATCACCAAGGGTTTTGCCACGTCAGCCCTATACCGCTCCTGGTATTGCCACGTCTGCCCTAGACCCCCTGGGCCTTCTGCCACGTCAGGCCCATGGGCTTTCGGATCCAGAGCCGGCCCCCAAGCGGAACCAAACCCGGTTGGGATTCTCTATAAATACTAGACCCTCACCCACCTTTTGAGGTAATCAATCTTTTACCACTTAAATTCACCAAGTTATTGCTACTCTCTCACAGAGACTGACTAGATCGTCGGAGGGTCCGCCACCGGGATAAACCCCGGTGTTTCAGGACCGTCTGCAGGTACACAAGACCTCGGATCCGAACCCTCTGATCCGAGCCCAGATCTCCGCCTCATTCCGAGCCCGCCGCAGGTTCCGCCCGGTCAGCCGAGGGTCGTCAGACGAGCAACTTTCTCCTTCAAATACAAATTGAGTCCGAACTCACACCTGGTGCATCCACACGTCTCCCAGAAATAAACCGCATCAGGTTGGCGCCGTCTGTGGGAACACTGCTTTAGAAGCCGACCCGAGCCCGACCATCAACAATCCAGCCAGAGGACGATGACATACTCCTAAGGCGCCTCCAAGAAATGGAAGATCGCCTCGATCACATAGGGGACGGCGGCCAAAGAGCGGCTCTGGGATACAGACCTGTCCGTCCTCCCTTCTCCGCCCCCATCCTCTAGGCAGAAATACCCAGGAACTTCCGACCCCCTCAATTCGAGACCTACGACGGCGAGGGAGATCCTGCTGATCACATGGAGGGTTTCAAAACCCTCATGATGATTCACAGCGCCTCGGATCCCCTGCTGTGCCGAGCCTTCCCGGCCACCCTTCGGGGTCCGGCTCGTGAATGGTTCTCGAAGCTCGCCTCCGGCTCCATTTACTCCTTCGACCAACTAGAGGGCAATTTTCTTGCCCACTTTGTCACCAGCCGGAAGGCCGAAAGGACCAGCGCCTCATTACTTGGGCTCAGATAGATAGAGGGGGAGTCACTCAGAGTGTTCGTCCGGAGGTTTACCGCAGAGGCAAGGTCGGTCTCCTCCCTCGATCCGGGCGTCGCCTCTGCGGCATTTCGGCACAACGTCCGTCATGGACAGCTGAAGGCTTCTCTGGCGAAGAAACCCCCCGTCGACTTTCCCGACCTCCTCAACAGGGTCGAGAAATACATTAGGGCGGAAAAGGCCCTTAACCCCAAAGATACCAGGGAGGCCATCGGGAAGGGAAAGCGGAAGGTCGAAGAGGTCGAACCATCAAAGAAAGCTCCGAGGGACGCGGGGGCCATGAAGAAGGTCCCGCCGGTCCCCCGCTTCGAGAGGTACACTCCCTTGATGCATAACGTATCCGCCATCCTCTTAGAAATCGAAGACAAAGGCATTGTCCGACTACCTCCCCGATCTAATAACAACAAGAATCGAGATCAACGCTTCTACTGCCGCTTCCACAGAGATCACGGGCACAAAACCGACCAGTGCCGGGCCCTGAAAGACGAAATTGAGGAACTCATCTCCAGGGGGTACCTCCGAGAATTCACCCGAGAAGTCCCGCGGGATCGACGAGATACTAGAAACCGGAGGTCCTCGCCTCCGAACCCTACCCCGAACCGCATCCAGGGTCGGGATCCCAAATCCGAGGGAGCCGCAGATACGCCCTTCATCTTGCACTGTGTCCACGGAGGGCCAATGGGAGGAGATTCAAATACTTCCCGAAAAGCCTTCATCCGGGAGGTGAATGCTGTCCACGACAATCCCTCGCCCAAGCTACAACCGATGCCGGTCTCCTTCTCAGGAGAGGACCTCGAAGGCGTTCGCCTACCCCACTGCGATGCCCTCGTCATTAGTCTCCACATGGCTAATTGTGAAGTTCGCCGAATCCTCGTCGACAACGGCAGCTCGGTTAATATTCTTTTCCTCGAAGCCTTCGAGAATCTCAAGCTACCTAGAGGCAAGCTCAAGCCGGCTGGATACACCTTGCATGGGTTCTCCGGCGTCCCTGTCGTGATAGAAGGGATTGTCACCCTCGACGTTACCGCAGGATCGGCTCCTGTCAAGATGACCGAGTCCATGGACTTCATGGTGGTCAACATCAAGGCGGCTTACAACGCCATACTCGGCCGACCCGGACTATGCTCCCTCCAAGTGGTGCCTTCGGCTTACCATCTGAAACTCAAATTTCCCACCCCGCAAGGAGTCGGCACTGTCCGAGGTAGCCAAGAAGCAGCGCGATCGTGCTACATGACCACCGTCGGGGGAGGTGTGTTCTCCCTCGACGCCGTCGAGTTCAAACCTGAGAGGGACGGCTCTGCTTCCAAACCTGTCACCGAGCGGGAGGAGACCCCAGTCGAAGCCGAGTACCTAATGAAACTCCTCGAAGGACAAACATAGGCTCTAGCCTGGCTAAATGTAAACATGTTTTGGTGTAAACACTCATGTGTACAGGGCCGTCTTAGCGGCCCTCCTTATCTTATACAAAAGAGATCTCTTTTTGTTAAAATCCTAACGCCAGATAATGAGATCGGCGCCTGAGTCCTCACTCCGGTATCGTCCCCAACGCCTCGGTAGGCTCCAACCGAATCCAAGCTGGGGACTCTCCCTAAGGCCCCACTTCGATCCCTCGCGGATCGGTGGACTCTCCCTAAAACCACCATCATTCACTACACTACTAGCCGAAGCAAAGAAGGAACAGGATTCTTTATTCGTACCCTTTTATTTCGTCCTAAGAAAACAAACAAAGACCGTTACAGGACCACTCCACTCATCTCAAACTGGAGGAAGTCGCCATCTTAGAGCCCCTCGGGTCCGCTGAAGGGCGGGATTACTCCGAACGAGCGACTAAAATCCCTCTCCTCGTTATGATGGTCCTTGAACTCAGCCACGGTCGATTCCCCAGCCACGGAGCTCTGGGCGTCATCTGGTCGCATACGCTGCAACAGCAGCAGTGCAGAGGGAACCCCCTCCGCTTGCCGACCCACCGAGGAAGATGCCGAGGCACCGAGCATAATATTGTAACGGTGTATCTCCATTTCTTTCTCCGCAAAGACATCGCGAAGTAACCTCTCAGAAGTGGGCCTCGGCACCGAGGCACCCAACACGGCCTGTCCAAGGCTCGCACCGCCGAGTTCCCGATCCAGCATCGCCCTCCTCAGCCGGCTCGCCTCCTCGCTTAAGGCTTCAGACTTATTCCGATAAAAGTTCAAAGCCGCATCAGTGTCACGAGCCCCCCTTCGGTGGCAGACCAACGCGGCCTCTAGGGCCTCAACCTTGCTCCGGAGCCACGCCACGTCCGAACGACGGGGGTCCACCTCAGGAAGGGGAGCCACAACCTACAGGAGAACCAGCCCACCCAATGCACACATGCAAGAAGGTTCAGAAAAATCCGAGGTCAAAACACTTGGCCGGTCAAAAAACTTTTTTCCTATAAATTTAAGTACTCCTTACAAAAAAGGCGGTGGCCAGTCCGCGGGAGGCAAATACAGTCAAGAGAGGGAGAAAAGAAAGACAGAATTATACAGCTTATTGTCCCACCTCAGCGTCGACAGACGGATTCACAGATGGGTCGGCCGGCGGGTCGAGAGCAGGCCCTTCTTCGCCAGGAGTCTTCGACGTCCCCTCGATCTCCATGTCGTACTCAAAATTGGACAGATCGATGGTCGGGTAGAAGTGCCTCACATGGCTGAGGGCCTTCGCATAACATGCGTCCTGGGCCTTGATCACCATCATCTGGCCCGTAGTCGTCACCTCTTCCTTCTCCTTGGCGAACATCTTCTTCAAGGAGGCCACCTTCTTCCCCCACTCCGCATCCTTGGCCTCGAGCTCGAGCTTCATCTGTTGCTCCCTCTTGTGCGAACCCTCGAGCTCGATCCGCATTTCCTTCATCTCCCGCTCGCTCTTTTCCGCCCGAGCTCGCTCTTGTGCCAGGGATGCCTCGTAGAGGTTCTTCATGTTAGCCCCCTGCATGCAAGCCTGCGACCAACGAGCGCAGATAAGGAAAAGACTTCCGCAGAAAAATTAACAAGGAGAATAGGGTCGACGGACTTACCAGCACGGTGGCCTGCGCCAGGCGCGTGAACGCCACCTCCACGGGCTCGCCTCCATTGCCTTACGGTCGCGAGGGGTCGCCAACTTCTCCACCACCTCGACGGCCTGGGCCTCCTCGGTCAGACGGTCCCCCATCCGGACCGACCAGTCCGGAGCCCACCGCTGCCGCAGCAACTCCACCACCGGGTCCTCTTCCTCGACCTCGACCAAGGGACCTTTCCCCTTGTCAAGAACGGAGGCCCTCGCTAGGCTCTGGCCCTTCGAAGCAGCCGCCCCCTTGCTCGTCTCCGAGCGAATCCTCTTGGTCCCCGGCTCGGGCTGGACCTCCGAGATGACTAGGGACGACCCCCTCGGCCTCTTCGCCGCCTCCCCCTTCTTCTCGGCCTTCTCCTTCCTCATGGCGAGCCTCTTTGCCTTGATCGATGCTTCGTCCATATCTGCAGAAAAAACCATTAAGAGCAATGAGCAAGAAAGTACGAAAGGACCGAAAGAAAAGAAACAACTACATACACATAACGGCTGGGCTCAGTCCAACGCTCGCCAAGTTGGCCTCCGTCACCTTCGTCCAATCAATACTGGGTGACGAACGGAGGCGCTCGACAAACCCCCACTCCTCGACCGACAGATCCCTCGGCCTCGGCGTTTGATAGCTCGGCTTGGAGTGATTCCATCGAGTGGGAATGTCCCAGGGCTCTTCACTCCGGATCACCAGATATTTTTTCTTCCATTCCTTGATGGAGTCCGGGTGACTGTGAACGACCTTCCCCTTACTCCGGGGAGAGATATAGTAAACACCCTCGGCTGCCGAGCTGATCATCAACATCGCACGGAACACATTCAGCCGCAGGGGTACCTTCTGTTCCTCGCACATCAGCACAAAGCAGATAATCTGCTTCCAAGAGTTCGGCCCGTACTGCATTGGCGCCAAGGAGGCCCAGTTCAGCACATCCCGAACAAACGGGTGGACTGGCAACCTTAGCCCGGAGATGAAAGCATCCACTGGGAAGACGCAATACCAAGCAGAAAGGGGATCGGTGGGGCGCAGAATAGAGCTCGGCAACAACAACTCGTAGCCAGGCCCTATGTGATACGCCAGCTGCAGAACCTCCAAGTCCCCGCCCTCCAAGACAGTCGGGATCGCGTCCATCATCACCCTCCTCCGACTCGGCGAAGAGGGCTGCACACCGAAGAGCTCCTTGTCAGAAAGATCGTCGGGATACTGACGGAAAGGCTTCGGCTGTACGGGCGAACCTGTCATCAAATTGCGGAAAACAGGCGCCTGGCTCGAACCACCAGTCCTCGACCTCGCCTTCCTCGGGGCCCTCTTCCTCTTCTTGGCTCGCTCCGACGAGGGAGTAGATAAGGGCCCCAGGCCTGTCGACGTGAAACTCGAGCCCGCACCCTGAACGGTGGATCTCCTCATCGTGTCGCCCTCGCCTCCCTCCTCCTCCTCGGAAGACAACTCCAGTACCCGGATGTCGTCCGAACCATCACTGGCTTCCTCCGACTCGCTACTCTCCACCACGAAGGGACGTCGGGAGCGTGACGACCTCATCTTGTGTACCACCTCCCCCTCACCTACTAGTTCCTCCCACGAAACTGAATCGGAAGGCTCCGCAGCGTGCACCGACTCCTCCTCAAGCACGGGCTCCTCCCACGACGTCGATGTGGAGGCTCGCTTCACTTCTCCCCTGGACGTCGACGCTGACGAGCCGGACTGAGCCCTATCCATCTGTGCCTAAACTAAATAAACTTACCAACTAATCTGGGGCCGCTTCGGAAGGACGAGCCTAGTACAGCAAACTGTAAGAACGAGCGCTGAATGGTTGGAAGATTTTTTAAGAAAGAAAGCAGCAAGAAAGAAGTGGGCGAGAGGAGGAGAGGGGGGAATACTTATAAAGGATAAGAACGACTCCTCGACTTCCGCAATTACTATTCACCGATTGACGTACAACTGCCGCCTGGAAAATCGTGCCACGTCCTCGAAACGTGCGCTGCTGACGTCATCAGGTGCCAGGCTGGCGGCCAGACTCAGGGGTCGGTTCGGATGGAGTATACGACGGAGAAAACGTTTTACTTAAGGTTTAAGGTGTCGTCCTTCGACAGACGCCCCGGGCTCCAGCGCTCGATCGGTTCCCCTCTCATCCCCGAGCAGCTCGGGGCTTAAGCCTCGGGTTGGCGCCGAAACCCCGAACTGTTCGAGGGTGGGACAGAAACCACCATCGCCTGGAGCCCTATCGGAAGACAGAGTGGCCAACCCCTGATCGGAGGCGACCCCTCTATCTGAGGCTCTTCAGCCCCAAGACCGGAATACGGTTGGTGCCCCTCCCGTCTGGTTCTCTCTCGGGCCAAACAACCGTGTCAGGGTCGTCTGACCCGAAAAAGGATCCAGACGGCAAGCCACCACCAATCCGAGGCTCCTTTTTTACCGGTACGGATTTCGGCCGTTACCCCTCTCGCCCTGATCTCCCCTGGATCTGGCTACCGTATCAAGAGCCATCAGATCCAAGAGAAGATCCAGGCGGCAGAGTAACCACCTCTCCGACACCGCCAGGGTTGAAAATATTTGCAAAAGACAGGCGTCCGCCGAAGCAGACACCTCCGATGGCCAATAGACCACCCCTGCTGTGATCAAACCCGCTGTGGGGGGAGAGGTATTTATAGCCTCCCCCATAGACCAACCATTATGACACGGGGAAAGCCAATCGACGGAAGCCCATGCGCTATCTGCATTTATTAGGCGGCGCCATTAATGCCCCTAGGAAATTGGACCATCACACAGATCCCGGAGAGCCTTCAATGCTCCGCAGAAACGGCGGGCTACCCCCGCTCAAACGCTCTAAGGCACAACAGTTCGACATCACCCTTGCCGACCCGTAATCCCTCGCCAGCTCGAGGTCAGGTCTAGCACCAGGGTAGTCTTCTCAGGAAGGCTCCACGGCTCGCCATCGCCCTTGCCGACCCGTAATCCCTCGCCAAGCTCGAGGTCAGGTCTGGCACCAGGGAGGTCTTCTCAGGAAGGCCAACGGCTCGCCATCACCCTTGTTGACCCGTAATCCCTCGCCAGCTCGATGTCAGGTCTAGCACCAGGGTAGTCTTCTCAGGAAGGCTCCACGGCTCGCCATCGCCCTTGCCGACCCATAATCCCTCGCCAAGCTCGAGGTCAGATCTGGCACCAGGGAGGTCTTCTCAGGAAGGCCAACGGCTCGCCATCACCCTTGTTGACCCGTAATCCCTCGCCAGCTCGAGGTCAGGTCTAGCACCAGGGTAGTCTTCTCAGGAAGGCTCCACGGCTCGCCATCGCCCTTGCCGACCCGTAATCCCTCGCCAAGCTCGAGGTCAGGTCTGGCACCAGGGTGGTCTTCTCAGGAAGGCCAACGGCTCGCCATCACCCTTGTTGGACCGTAATCCCTCGCCAGCTCGAGGTCTGGTCTAGCACCAGGGTAGTCTTCTCAGGAAGGCTTCACGGCTCGCCATCGCCCTTGCCGACCCGTAATCCCTTGCCAAGCTCGAGGTCAGGTCTGGCACCAGGGTGGTCTTCTCAGGAAGGCCAACGGCTCGCCATCACCCTTACCGACCCATAATCCCTCCTCATCTCGAGGTTCGGTCTGGCACCAGGGTACTCTTCTCAGGAAGAAACAACGGCTCGCATCACCCTTGTCGACACATAATCCCTCGTCATCTCGAGGTTGGGTCGAGCACCAGGGTACTCTTCTCCGGAAGATTCAACGGTTCGCCATCGCCCTCACCTACCCATAAACCCTCGCCAGCTCGAGGTTCGGTCAAGCCTCAGGGCAACCCCCTCATGAAGGCCCAGCGATTCGCCATCCCATTTCCACGACCATGAACACTCCTCCCCGGCTAGCTCCCGCACCCCCGCAGGAGTGGGGGGCTTGTGTGATAGGGTAAAAATGGCCTGGGGGCCCAACCAGTGCCCAATACAACTCTCACTCAAGAAAGGTAAAAATAGCAATCTAGTTCGGCTTCGAACCACTGCAGGGTCGGCGTCGAACCTCAAGTTCACCCCCACAGAACTGGCCTCCTCGTATCCGACGAGCCTCAGTGGTCTTCGGCCTCCGATCCGTGACAGCCCCACGGGCCGTCCCCCCTTTCTGGCGAAGCATGGGGATGACCTGGCACAGCCTAGGCCCTCCGATTCTCCCAGAAGCACAGGAGACCCACGATCAGCCATGTCAGCTCCAAATACCACCAAGGGTTTTGCCACGTCAGCCCTATACCGCTCCTGGTATTGCCACGTTTGTCCTAAACCCCCTGGGCCTTCTGCCACGTCAGGCCCATGGGCTTTCGGATCCAGACCCGGCCCCCAAGCGGAACCAAACCCGGTTGGGATTCTCTATAAATACTAGACCCTCACCCACCTTTTGAGGTAATCAATCTTTTACCACTTAAATTCACCTAGTTATTGCTACTCTCTCACAGAGACTGACTAGATCGTCGGAGGGTCCGCCACCGGGATAAACCCCGGTGTTTCAGGACCGTCTGCAGGTACACAAGACCTCGGATCCGAACCTTCTGATCCAAGCCCAGATCTCCGCCTCATTCCGAGCCCGCCGCAGGTTCCGCCCGATCAGCCGAGGGTCGTCAGACGAGCAGCTTTCTCCTTCAAATACAAATTGAGTCCGAACTCACACCTGGTGCATCCACATGTCTCCCAGAAATAAACCGCATCATATATATATATATATATATATATATATATATATATATATATATATATATATAGAGAGAGAGAGAGAGAGAGAGAGAGAGAGAGAGAGAGAACTTTTATCTCTATATATGTATTTAGTTTTGTAATTTTATTATCGATAAAATGAACTTAGATAGTGAGCATCACTATGTTACATAAGTTAGGTGTCCTAAAAGAGGTGGAGCCGTACAAAAGTGAGTCAATGAATATATAGAACTTGTTACCAAAATGATCCACTTTTTGAAAGTATTTACCAAACTGACCCACTTTCGAAAGTATTTACCAAAATGGCCCACTCGGTCTTTCAAAGACCGAGTTTAGTGAAAGACCGAGTGTTAGATTTCGAAAAATCCAAGACTAACACTCGGTCTTTGAAAAACCGAGTTAGTTTTAACTAAACTCGGTCTTTCAAAGACCGAGTGGGATTGTTTGGGAATTAATAAAAAAACTAGGGCAGTTTGGGAAAAACTTTCAAAAAGTGGGACAGTTTGGGAAAAAATTCTAAACCCTACCCAGCCGCCTTATTCCCATCAGGCGCTTCGTCTTCCTGTCCCCCCTCACACTCTTCCCGTCTTCATCTAACCGCCGCCCCCTTCGAGCCGCCCTACTACCACTCGCGCAACCCCCGTCTCCTCTCCGTCGTCCTGTCCTCCGCCCTATCTCCTCGTCTCAGTGTCGATAGCCAGCCACATGCTACATCCAACCGCCGCGACCACCTCACCAACGAAGCCCTCTGCAGCGCCAAACAATCGAACTCCCGATCGCCTCTCCCGAAGTCACAATGCCAACAGCCACCTCCAGACCTCACCGCCTTCTCCAGCCAGTCGCGACTCACCGGCACTCCCCCGTGCTGCCTCCCTTCGTCGACGGCCAACAACAGCAATGACTGCAGCTCCCACTGGCAGCAACACCACCTGCGATAACCCCTTCGCCCCGTGTTCCCGACGACTGCATTGCAACACAGCTCCGACATTCTTCCTCGCCCTCCTCACAGTCAGCTGAAACCGTGGCGCAGCTTCCCTGCGCCGTCGCGCCTCCTTCCGCTGTGCACTGTGCCGCCCCGGTCTACCTATCCGCCAACAGCAGCTGCTCCAACACCCCTCTGCCCCTGGCCCCCTGGTCCCCTCCTTGGCCTCCTGTCGTGCAGCCACCTGCGGCAACCCCTCACATCCTCCGCCTTGCTGCCAGTCCTCACCCCGCCATCGGAGCCGAGCCGGTGCACCTATGATGTGTGCTGTGTGATCAAGAGAGTGACCAGTTGATCTTGTCCGTCGGATCTCATCATCATCTATCTTGATTTTAATTATCATCTTCATCTTCAATTGTGGGCCGCCCGATCTCCCGATTCGATCAGATCATCATCATCAGCAGCAGCTCTTGATCACAATCGTCCGATCCTCCATTTGATCATCACCAAGCCATTGGATCTAGGCCGTCCAATCGTTGATCATCGTCTCCATCATCATCAAGATCTTGATCTCGACCATCAGATCTCTTTTGATCATCACGATCGTGATCATCATCTTGATCTTGATCTTGATCTTCGATCTCAGCCGTCTGATCAATCGATCACACTTGATCTCGGTCCTTGATCGTCTCGTTCATCTTCTACTTGGCGAGTTAAACATTTGATCAACTTTTTGTCTCATTCATCAATTGTCAATCATGGTATATTTACTCTTTTGGCACTCTTCTAATTCTTATATATTTTATGTTCGATCTCGGCCGTTGGATTTGCTTGATCTTCAACTTGGTCATCATCTTGATCATCGAGATCCGTGCCGATCGTGTTCGTCGCCTGGGATCCATTTCCGTTACTCCTTCATCGGATTCACCGTCTACACCCCAAGGCAAGTATTCTTCTTGTACAAATTTTTGTTCTGGTACAATCGTTTAATTTGAAAATACTACAAATAGATAGTAGTTGTGACTCCTTCTTATCGCATCGTTGTTGATCTAATATTATTCCTCATCGATTCCACAATCTTAAGAGTTACAACCCTTCGTTGATATATTTACAAACTAGTTGGATCCTTTTATCTCCTAATTACTTGAACATGAACTCCTTGACTTGTAGACGTGTGAGGTATGATGTGTTGTGTTGATCTTACTTTCTTTAGAGTTGAGAAATACATATGACTTGCTGATTAGACCCCCCCCAATGCATCCGTATTTGTATCACACACTAATCTAGACTCATAATAGTCATTTATCATGCAACTTGTATATAAAAAAATTCACACTTGCTGCTGTTCTTGTTTTTACTTGCTGTTTCGACCCCTATAAAACCAAAATCTGAACTTGAGTCCTGAATATGAAATGTAGCCCTAAGTGTCTAGTTGTCAATAACATCCAGAATTTTCGAATTCCAAGTTACGGTCTAGGAGATATTGCAGTTTTACTGCTGCTGTGTCGGTAGTCACAGATTCAAAAAAAAAACTGCTGCACCTCTTTAGTTTGCAATTATTTTAACTATGCTTCTAGTAAGTAATTGACTTGAAATTTTGCATGCTATTACTGGACACCCTAGAGAATATTTTCTAATTTTCTCAGAATTAATTAATGATGTTTCAACCCTGTTTCATATGTATAAACTCAGTTTTACAAATTCTGGCTGAACACAAATACCGTATAGTTTGCTATTTTGACACATGTTACCACAACTTTTATATGCCTTAATTATATGCGTTGGAACCAGGCAGGAGTTTGGTTTCTAGACCTTCCGACGGATTCACTTTTTCTATCTTGTAGCAACGGAAATCGCAGCTTTGGTGCAGCAACGTCATGCTGTCCAGATTTGAGATTCTCGTTGTTCTTGATATTTTGATTTGTTTTGACCCTCAAACTTATATCCTACCTAGCCTAGACTTGTTCCATGTTCTTGATTATGTTTACTTGACTTACTTCGCACACTTTCATGCTTGCTTGATGATAAAAATGAATAATAAGCCGGGATTTAAGGGAAAGACCATAGTAGTGGACACTATAAGTAAGTGTACTCAGAAGGGGACCATGTTTCCCACTTGATACATGCCTCATGAACTAGTATATTATTATTCGATTCATGAAATAGTATATTATCCGATTCATGAACTAGTATATTATTAATCAATTCATGAACTAATATATTAATTGATTCATGAACTAGTATATATATGATTCATGACTTGTCTTGTTATGACTTGACACATGAACTAGTTATATGATTATCCGATTCATGAGCATGGCTTGCTTGATACTTGATACTTGATACCTGAGTACACCGCCCTATAAACTCCACCACTAGGCCTAAACGTAATTGATTGTAAGTAGCAACCATGTAGTAAAAGTATGGATGCATGAAGTGCTACCTAGATAGTAATAACTACAAGACTTGAAACATGATACTTGAACATGATATATGCTTACTTGATACTTGATTACATGATACATGAGACTTAATACTTGAACATAATACTTGACACTTGCTACTTGATACTTGTACTTGACAACTTCACACATTAGACTTGTTTTTTGTTACTCGACACTTGTAAGTGATACATATGACTTGATGTTTGACACCATTACATACTCACTAGCCACTTGTTCTACTACTAGTATTTGTTACCCAAGCTTGTCACTCAAGTTGTCTTTCTTGCTAGATAATTTCTTGAATCCCCGTTACTTATTGCATCCCTATTACATTCTTGATTCCAAATCTTGTTCCATATTTTTATACTTGTTTTACTATTTGCGATCCTAACTTGTACTAAGGGCGTTGTCTTGTTTTCTCTATTCTTTTTCTTTTTATATTTTTACAAACAGACTTTGGAGACGAGTTGCCTGCTGGAATTGGTGAGCAGACATTTTAGGCTTCGCTTGGAGCAAGGACTCGTTTAAATTATTTGTTTTCTTTGAGTTATATATTCTTGCTACTTAAAAACTTGTGACGGGCTTATAGTCCCGAGTTTATTCTTTGGATCCAGTGTTGAAAACCATTTGGGATATTATTATTTGATTCAATTGTTTTCTGTTGCTTAATAAATTATTCATGCATGCGTGGTTGTGTATATTTGTTATATTCTTGTTATGATGCTGAGTCGATCCTACAGCTCATGAATGATGAAAATCATTCGCTGAGCTTTGTCACGCGCTCGTATTCCGTATTTTTGGGAAGCGGGGCGTGACACCACCACTATTATCCAAGCCCTTAAGGATCCTAAGTGGCGACAAGCTATGTCTGCAGAATTTGATACTTTACTACGTAATGGGACATGGGACCTAGTTCCATCTCAACCTACTCAAAATTTGGTTGGTTGTAAGTGGGTCTTTCGCACTAAATATTTACCTGATGGCTCTATAGACAGGTAAAAAGCTCGATTGGTTGCTAAAGGCTTCCATCAACGCCCTGGAGTTGACTACTCTGAAACCTTCAGTCCAGTCATCAAACCTGTCACCGTTCGTCTTGGTCTCAGCCTTGCGGTCAGCCAGGGTTGGTCACTCAAACAACTTGATATCAACAATGCATTCCTTCAGGGTACTCTCACTAAGGATGTGTTTATGTCTCAACCCCCGGGATTCATTGATCGTGACATCCGCATCATGTATGCAAGCGACGAAAGGCTCTCTATGGTCTCAAACAAGCCCCTCGTGCCTGGTATCATGAGTTGCGCCAATTTCTTCTCTATTCTGGCTTCACCAATTTCGTTGCAGATACATCCTTGTTAATCTTCAATGACCGTGGTACCATCATTTACCGTTTGGTTTATGTCGATGATATCATTATAACTGGGAATAATGTTGAAGCTGCACAGATTTTCATTCAACAACTTTCTCAACGCTACTCTCTCAAAGACCTTGGTCCTCTTACCTACTTCTTCAGAGTGGAAGTCAACTCTTACAACAATGGTCTTTTCCTCAGTCAACGCAAGTACATTGCTGATCTACTTACCAGAACTCACATGACTGAGGCCAAGCCTGCTCCAACACCACTTGCAAATAGTCCAGTTCTCACTTTACAATCCGGACCTCCACTATCTGATCCGACCGAGTATCGGACGGTTGTCGGTAGCCTCTGGTATCTCTCCCTCACTTGACCGGACGTTGCTTATACTGTGAACAAACCCTCTCATTTCATGCACCAACCAACCAGTGCTCACTGGAATGCGGTTAAACGTTTATTATGGTATCTCTGTGGCACCTTAGATCAAGGTATCACACTTCATCCGACCTCCTCGATAGCACTTCATGCTTTTTCAGATGTTGATTGGGCAGGTAACAAGGATGATTTAACCTCTACTAGTGCATACAAGTCTATCTGGATCACAATCCTATTTCTTGGAGCACCAAGAAACAACGAACTGTGGCTCGCTCTTCCATTGAGGCTGAGTATCGATAGGTGACCTCTACTGCCGTAGAATTTGTTCTCTTCTCACATAACTCAGCGTCTCCTTTCCACAACAACCAGTTATTTATTGTGACAATGTTGGTGCGACAAATCTCTGTTCCAATCTAGTCTTTCACTCACGCATGAAACATGTTGCTCTCGACTATCACTTTATCAGGGAACAAGTTCAAAATGGTTTGCTACGAGTGTCACACGTCTCTGCCGCTCTTATAAAACCTCTTGCTCGTCCTCAATTTGACTCACTCAAGGCCAAGACTGGACTTGCTTCACCGCTGTCCATCCTATGGGGGCATGATAAAGATATACAATCAAGTTGAACAAGTCAATAGAGAAAATGAAGGAATATGCCACAATTCAAAGAATTTTTATTCAGTTTGTTTTTCTGTTTCTTCTTTTATGTAATCAGTTTCCTCTTTATGTGCTCATAAAAATTGTATATATACTACCTGGATCAATGAATACAAATAAGCCATTGTTTCTTTAATCCCTCTCCCTTTTAAAACTCCTTTACTAAAGTCCTACCTTAGTGTCATAGAAATTCCCAACATAGGTTCAGGTAATTACGTGTTAATCTATAACTATACAATTTTGCTGCACAATTCCAGAATATACAGGAAGAAGAATAGATTATGTGAACTGAACTCGAACTCTAGTAGAAAAGTATCATAGAACTCTAGTAGAAAAGTATCATAGAGGACCAACCGAAGCTACAATAAAGTTAACCCAGCGCGATCAACTCTAAGAATAGAAGACAAAAAGTCCACAGTAATGGTACAACCAGCAAGTTTGCACAGCAAATGTACAACAATGACACCTCAACCGTGCAGCAATGCACTGATGTATAGAGGTGCAATGATAGTATACTGTAAGTAAGCACCTCAGCAAGTGTCGAGAACAGGATGACAGGGGAAAATGAAGTAGGTTGACAGGAAAGAGAGCAGCATATTATGAGACCATTATTGGCCCGATTCACCACATTATACGCAACTGAAGGCTGGACCTTATGCTGCCACCTCAACATTACCAACAGGAGAAAACCAAAAACTTTTTTTTTCAATAATACCAGAACATACGCACTTTGAAAATTTAAGCAAAATCGAAATCAAAGTTGACTTGCAGAGTTTGTTCCAAATTTACTACTTACAATTGAAATTGAGTAAATCGGAAGAATTCAGTCGTGTTTAAGGACAAAGCAAATCTAGGTAGCAGTTGGAGTTTGGATTCAAATGGAGAAAAAATATCAACAGTTTTCTTGAACATTGTTGTGAAAGGGAAAAAAGTGAGTGGCTGATATCCGACATCGCACACATACAAAAGAAAAACAACATAAATTTTTTATGTAATTCTTAGAATGGTTCAAACACAATTTGTTGCCAATGGAAGGAAACACATTCAAATGAGATCATAAGAATACTAATAAGAACAGGAGTGTATTATGAGTGGCTAATACAATTGCTATTGATCACTACAAAAAAGCACCAATTACTATCATTATAGACCTTTCTAACTGCGAAGGAGAGTAACAGTATTGTGTATATGTCATGACAGAAATCTCAGGTACCAAAAACTTATGATAGGGTTTGTCATTCTGCTAAGACTGGTACTCATGTAACAGCACCGTTGATGACTCGTCTCCATTTGTAAGATACACTGCTATTTCTATATTGCAGGAATTTGAAAAGAAAAAAAAATCTGCAAGATGTGAAATGGTGATCATGAGCAAGACAACTTTTTAACCGAAATTTAAAAAAATTAAGAGCCCACGAATCACTAGTGGTTCACTCACAATCAAATAAAAGCTTCCCGCAAATGAGTTGGCAACTTCAGCTCAGGGTCAAACTCGCCAAGTGGCGAGAAGTATGCGTCAACCATATCATTTGACACGTGCTCCAATGTCGGAGGATCCCACTGTACAAAGTTTAAATAGGACACTGAGATTGAAAAAATAACAGTAACCAAATAAGAATCAACTGTTGAAAAGCAACTGGGTTTAATACCTTTGGAGCCAGGTCTTTCTCAACTAACCGCGCACGAACACCCTGCAAAATTCTGAGTGGTAAGTCACAAGCTAAAATCACTGGATGCTAACAACTTTTAATATTTCTTTACTAAAATTTGATAAGATTGTTACGTGTTTCATTCAAAAGAGTTTTAAACGATAGTATAGATATATATAACATGTAGAAAAAATTTACAAAAAAACGAAAATAAATTGTTCTGAAAAAAAACCATCTTTCATGAAATTATGAAAGAAAAAAAAAATGAACAATATTTATTATGAGATTAGAAAGATATGAAGAGAAAATAAGTAGAAATTTCTCTAATAGAGAGAATGAAGAAAAAGAAAACTGCATTAAAAATCACAACAAATCTACAACTTAAATTCACTATACACATGGTTTTTCTATGTTCATTGAAGTTTCTACCAAATATTTCTTTTATTCCCAATCTCACATCCAAAAGAATATTTGGAATTATTTCAAACTTCGTACATTCCGATGTAAAAGCGATTAGAGAAGAATGGTTTACATACCTCAGAGAAATCGGGAGAAATCTCTTTTGAGATCCCATGAAGAGACATTCGGTATTCCCGAACAAGGCATTCATCAAGTGTCTGAAATCTACCATCCCTTATCTACAGTGTAGCAGAGAACATTTAATTCAGCTTGGAATTATTTCAAAGAAAAGTGTGACAAATGAAAACAAAGACTTACAGATTTTAAGGAAACTTTTAAGCTCAACGGAGAAGCCACTTTGAGTTTATTGAGTGCCGACTTACACCAATCCTCATTTGACCTAGATGCCTCTTCTTCCTGATAGTATGCAACTATGAGTTTAGGAAAATAGACATCTGATATCCTCAAACAAACAACAGGAAATTGATCTGCTATAGTGTCCGAATTAACTTTTCTTTTGGGGATTAAAGTCAGAATTTAACTTTGATCTTAAAAGGTCTCCTAGCTCTGTTGGTTAGAGCACCCATTTAGTAAGCGGGAGGCCTTGAGTTCGGCTCTAAAGGAAGCAAATTTTCTGAGCTGGTTCTATAGGGTTTCCATGTCAGCAGTGCATGAGAGACTTTGTATCAAGCCAAAAAAGGTCACCCAATATTTGACATTTTTCACCCATATGATCTCACCATACATGACATGTAACATATTTGTCATATACACCTCACCATTTATGACAACTCCACAATTGTCTGTCCCAAACCAGGAATCCGGCCACAAACCAGGTAAGGAGGGTTGTGTTAGGTAATTGACAGCCAGCATAAAACTTTGACAAATCCTATGAACATGAATTCTAAAAATATACACACAAATGTTAGGGCATTCCCTGTGCAAGCAATGTGTTGTTCTGCCTCCAAGTGTGTCGAAAAATGTGCAAGGGGCGTCGCACCGGTGCCTGGGTGCGGTAAAAAATGGGCAAGAGTTCCTGCATCAATCTGGACGTGCAGGTAAAGAAGCTAGTCCAGAAAAATAGGTTTCGAATAGCGACTTAAAATATAGGATCATTGACAAAAAAATGCATGGAACTAGTAGATAGCATGATTAGAAGGAATATTAATATAGCTTGTTTACAAAAAAAAAATTGGTAGGAAAAAAAGCTAAAAAGATAGATGGTTTCAAATTATATTATAAAGGTAAAATTAGAAATAGAAATTGAGTAGGAATTTTAGATAAGAAATTCAAAGGAGATATAGTAGGTGTTATTAGAAAAAGGGGATAGAATAATATAAATTAAACTTGTAGTAGAGGGAAACATAATTAATATATTAGTGTTTATGCACCCCAAGTAGGATTAGATGCACAATCTAAAAATAAATTTTGAAAAGATATGGATGAGATAATTCAAGAAGTATCCTTAGATGAGAAATTATTTATATGAGGAGATTTCAATGGACATGTAGGAAAATATAACATGGGATATGAGAAGGTACATGGAGGACATGATTTGAAAATAAGAACGATGGTGAAGAGACTATGAGATTTTGCGACTTCGTATGATCTTATACTAGCAAATACTTATTTTAGAAAGAGAGATAAACATTTGATAACCTTTAAAAATGGGACAAATAAAAGCCAGATTGATTTTTTCATTACTAGAAAGGTGGATCGCTTTAACATGTATAGATTGTAAAGTTATACCGGGAGAATGTTTAACCTCACAACATAGATTAATGGTGTTGGAGGTTAAGATTGAAAAACACATATGCACGAGGAAGGAGACTAGAAACCTGAGAATTAGGTGGTAGAATTTGAAGGAAGATAAACTAGAGATTTTTAGAGATAAAGTTCCTAAAAGAGAAACATGAAATTAGAAAAAAAAAGACAAATATGATGTGGACTAAAATGACTACGTGCATAAGAGAAATCTCAAAGAAGGTCTTGGAGAATCTAAAGGTAAAGGATTGCAAATTAAAGAAACATATTGATGGCAAGAAGTCCAAAATATTGTGAGAGAAAAAAGATTAACCTTCAAAATATGACAAAAAATAGAAATAAACAAGATTTGAAGAGATATAAAATCGTTAGAAAAGAATTTAAGAAAGTGGTAAGAGAAGAAAAAGGAAAAACTTATGATGATTTATACACAAAATTAGGAATAAAAGAAGGAGAAAATAATATCTATAAGCTTGCCAAACAAAGGGATAGAAAAACAAAATATTTGGATACAATTAGGTGTATTAAGAGCGATGATTCAACAGTCTTAGTAAAAGATGAGAGAAATAAGGAAAGATGATAAAATTACTTTGAGAAGTTATTAAATGAAAAGGATGTAGGAAACCTAAATATAAAAGACCCGTGGGAGAGTTGAGAGCATATGTTTTTCCGTAAAATTAGGACCTATGAGGTTCGAAATGCTCTAGAAAGGATGAAAATAAGAAAAGTACTAGGACCGAATGGTATACCCATAGAAGTTTGAAAGTGTCTTGGGGGTGTAGGAGTGGGTTGGCTAACAAGATTATTTAATAAAATTTTGAGGACTAAGAAAATACCTGATGAATGGAAGAGTATTATATAAAAATAAAGGAGACACAAAGTTGCTCCAACTACTGAATGATTAAATTAATGAGTCATACGATGAAAATTTTGGAGAGTGATCGAACATGGACAGAGAGTAGAAACTACAGTGTGAGAATCAGTATGGATTTATGCTTGGAAGGTCAACAATGAAAGCAATTTATATACAGAGAAGACTAATGAAAAAATATAGGGAGAATATGAAAGATCTACATATGGTGTTTATAGATCTAAAAAAAATATATGATAAAGTCCCTAGAGACATAGTATGGTAGGCGTTAAATAATAAAAGAGTAATTATTCAGTATATTGAGATAATTAAGGATATGTATGAGGGGACAAAGACCACAATTAGAACAACCACAAAAGAGACCAATGAATTTCCTATTACAGTAGGTTTACATCAAGTTTCGGCTTTAAGCCCCTACCTCTTTGCTTTGGTTATGGATGAATTGACGCGAGAAATACAAGATGAGGTGCCTTGGTTATGCTTTCTGCCGATGACGTTGTCTTAGTGGATGAGACTAGAGCAGGAATCAATGCTAAATTAGAATCGTGAAGAGAAACTTTGGAAGCTAGAGGCTTGAGAATAAACAAAACTAAAACAAAGTACATGGAGTATAATTTTAGTGATATTCGGGACACAAATGAGATAGTAGTGAAACTTGATGGTTAAGAAAAACCTAAGAAAGATCGTTTCTGATATTTAGGCTCGATTATACAAGAGATGGGAAGATTTGTGAAGATGTTATACATAGGATCCAAGCAGGATGGCTTAAGTGGAGAAGTGTCAGTGGTGTTTTGTGTGACAAACGTATACCTTTAAAGTTGAAAAAAATAATTTATAGGACGGCTGTTAAACCATCAATGATGTATGAAGCAGAGTTGATGTAAAACCAACCCAAAAATAGAGAATTTTCCAAGAATTTTAATGGGTTAATTTTACCAACATGAAAGTGCGGATTTAGATTGGATATTTTAACAGTTAACAGGTCCGATGGGTTTTCAAGAATTGAATCAAATGCTAACAATCCCAATTAATAATTCAATCTTAATCAATAAGTAAATCCCTACGTGTTTTAGCAAGTAAAAAGTGCAATACCAATTCGTACTCTAATCTAGCATGTAGATCACTCAATCTCAGTATTTTGTGGTCGACAGTCAAATCATATAATATACTAGATGATAAGGCAGTAAACACAAATATGTAAGAATGGAAAGAGTATACCGAATGCGAAGAAATCCCACGTAGATCTCGGAGTTGGGCAGCAACTAGGATCTCAGCAACGCAGCGAGCAAAGGCAGCAACGAAGCCCACGTAGGGGGCAGATCTGATCGACGGTGAGTTGACGGCGAGTGGGGGTGGCGTCGTCGGCGAGGTGCGACGGCGAGCGGGGGTGCACGGGGGCGGCGCAGGTGAGGGCAGGCAGTCGACGGGATTAGGGTTTCGACTAGATGGGTTAGTGGAAGGATTCGGGATTGATTTGGGGGTGATGATCTAGGTCGGGAGGGAGAAGAAGGGAGAAGACGATGGGGGGAGGCTGTGTGGTGGTGAGGAAGCAACAGAGAAGTCGATCGGGGACGATGGCTTCGGCTTTGGGGTCAGGGTTGTTGGAGATCCGACGAGGGAAGGGGTTGTGGTTCGGTCAATGAGGGTGTGGGTGCGGGTTGAGGGCGATGGCGAAGGTAGGGGCGTTGGGTTCTGTGGATTTGGATTGGGTACGGGAGACGAAGAGGGAAGGAGAAGAGATAAAGGTGAAGGTGCGGCTGTATGTGTTAGGGTTTGGATATTTGGGAATTAGGGGAAACTGTATTGGGGATTTTTAATTGGGGATAAATTTTAGAATTAATCACTAATTCTAAAAGTAGATTAGGATTTATCACAAACCCTAATTTGATCTCAATTGTATCACACAAAGGAGAGAAAATGAAGAGCAAAACTCAACACAGGTTTTTTTTTAATCAATAATGGCATGCCTTTCTCATTCATCTCAGGGCCTTTAAATAGGCTCAATAACATCTTGAAACACATCTCCAAAATATTCTCAGAATCTAAAAAATTACAAAAAGATTACATATGGCTATAATTGCCAGAAATAAAAATGGTAATAAAATAAAAATCCTAAACTGGAAAGATGTCCTCATCATTCTCTCCGGGTGGGAGAGAGCTCGACCCAGTCGAGTCAAAACCAGTGATCCTGCCATGGTGCTCCAAAAGATCTGGATCCAGTTGCGGGAGCCCCTTACGATCACTGCAAGTATCATCCGACTTCGGTTTGTTTTTCCACCTCACCAAATACTTGTGCATACCACCATCTCTTGTGGAGATTATCTGATCATCTAAAATATTATCTAACTCTTCTGTCGATGGGTAAGTAGTATCTGGTAGTGGAGGTAATGGGGGAATCTCACCATTAGGCTGCAGGGTAGGCTCATCTATAAGAAAATTTCTAGGGTTGAATTCTGAGCCTTCATAAAGTACTAGATCCTCAATATTGAAAATCTTACTTATGCCAAAACCTTCAGGAAGGTCAACGACATAAATACTATCATTGATTGCATGTAGAATCTTAAATGGGCCTGCAGCACGTATGTTCAAGTTCTTAACGGGTCCAACAGGAAACCGTTCCGGATGAATCCGAACCATCACTTCGTCACCAATATCAAAAGTTATAAATTTCCTTCTAGTATCTGCTATTAACTTGTAGTTAAAATTATTCTCATTAAGTTCCTTGGAAATTTTTCTATGCAAGTCATGAATGTTATATGCAAATGTGGGTGCAGACTCTGTGACTTTGTGATGTTCTAATACGGGGGTAAAATCTATGGGTTGCCAAGTGACTTCGGAAGGAATGGGTGACTCAGGTATACTCAATGGAGGTGACTGAACAGGCTGAATACAATTGAGAGACTGGTCATCCTCTTTTTCATCAAAGTCATCACTTATATTAGGTTCATAAATAAACTCATTGTCGGGCTCATCAGCGATGACTGCGGTACCCTCTACTATATTAATCCTACTGGGACTGGGACAGTTGCCAGCAACATGACCGTATCCCTTACATTTATAGCACTTAGTGAGAGGGTCAATCTTACTGTAATCTCTTTCGGTGTTCTTACCCTTATGTTCATCTCTATGTGAATTAAAATTTGAATTAGATTTGCTGGGGTAAGATTTGTTGGGGTGCTGAGAGGGAGGATGAGGTCTAGGTGGGTTAGTAGAGGTCATTCTAGATGAATGATCTCTCGAGTCGCTGGACCTAGAATCAGAACTAGCTTTAAGGGAATCCATGTCGAGGACTAGGGCGTAGGCTGCCGCTATTGAGTCCACGTTTCTATAGATTAGCTCGTTCCTAAGGTCAGCTCGTAATCCAGCTCTGAACCTAGAGAGAGTTTGTTCTTCACTCTCTTTACCTAACGCATTGCACCGAATAAGGAAGTCATCGAATTTATCAACATATTCTTGTGTGGATTTACTTCCTTGATACAATTGGTTCCACGAATCTAGCACTCGGGTGTGGAACGATAACAGTACATACCTCTCAGTGAGCTTCTCTTTCATGGCCTCCCAAGTGGCTATGGGTGCCAGGCCTCGGCCTCTGCGGGCATGTTCAAGATTGGTCCAATGTTGTTGAGTTTTACCCGTTAATTTCATAGTGGCAAATTTAACTTTAAGGGCTTCGCTCATGTCGAACCACACAAAGTAGTGGTCCATGGCACGGATCCAATCGAGGTAAACTTGGGGTTCCATGTGGCCTTCAAACTGGGGAACGTCAGCCTTAACGTTCTTTTTGTATTGTTCGTCAGGGTCACGTTCTTGACGTCGATTGTCATGAACATTCCCTTGAGGGATCTGACGATGGCCATGAAGCTCAGGGACAATGGTTTGATTTAACTCCACTTTCTCAAGCCTCTGATTGATATTGGCAAGAGTTGCTTGGATGGCAGCTAGGGTAGCGGAGATATCAGGGTTGTCCATTTCAGGTCTGGGGAGTCTAGGGTTCCTAATTGGGTGATTGGGAAGGGATAGGAAAGGCTCTTCAGGATTTGTGATGGTGCTGCGAAGACGCATTCACCAAAAACGGAAACTAGGGGTCGTGTGTCTTTTTTTTTTTAATGAATCTGAAATGACCTAAAATAAACGAAAGGCAAAGATAAAATAAAAGACTAAACAATCCTAAATGAATGCAAAAATAATGCCTACGAT
>CM030365.1:237752102-237825842 GCA_017893485.1 Hemerocallis citrina | reverse complement strand
GTTTTGAAACCTGATGTTGCCAAACAGTTGTTTAAATTGATTTTTTTTTTATTCTTTGTATTTAACATTATTTACTTAAAGAGTGTTTAGAAAGCTAATAGAGCAACTAACCAAACATGTCCAGCAAACAAAAAGAAGAAAATAAGGTGTGCATATGAAAAGAATGAGCACAAAACATAAAAATAAAAAGTTAAATCATAAGAAAAACTATTTAATGACTTACATGGCCAAATGTGTGCCCCAAGTTTAAGGTAGCTCTCACTCCACCTTCCTTCTCATCTAAAGAAACAACTTCTGCTTTGTTTTCACATGATCATTTGATAGCATAAACCAAGGCGTTCGGATCCCTACATAAATATTCCAAGAAAGTCTTAAATGGTACAAAAAATCAGAAATATAAACTCAAATAAGTAAAGTAACAAATATTGGCCTTATCTATACCATCTGTATGATAGAAAACATTAACTAATTGACTAATGACAAAAACACAAAGTGTATTTTGCTCTTAATTCGAGAAAGAGATACTTTGACTGCGGCAACTGGCGAGGTTGTACCATTCCATCATACAGTTGTGCATGAAGGCGGTGTACGCAATTTAGTTCTCGGTTATGCACATTGTGGAATGCTTGCAGCGGCTCGGTGGATTGCAAAGCTGGCAACTCCGCGTCTAATGGAGGCATTATGTAACTATCCTGATTATGAAGTAAAGGAGATTCACCACCTCATGTGTCATATTGTCAAGTTTTTCTCTATTATTATATCTTTAATTGGTAGTCATGTGGACATAGTTTTGTGGCACTCATCAATTTAGTGATCTATATATCCATAAATTAGATCACAACCATCTAACTTTTGTTAATAATGCATGAACATATGTATGTGAGAACTAATACCCAATTTACTTGTACACACATGCAAACTACATGATGACCTTGAGGCCAATATTTGGTCAATTAGTTAATTGAAAACATAAAAGTTCAGTGTCCTATTCCTCAGAGCATTAAACTTTTAAGTTATTGAACAACAATGAGATCAAATAACACATAATTTACAATGCGATCAAATAACATTTTTTAGTGTAAACAATGTTATTACAATGAGATCAAATAACATCAAATAACATTTTTTCACTAATTGACCAAATAACATTGTAAACAATTACTAAATTCTATATACTGTCAACAATTAGATCAAATAATTGACCAAATAAAACTATATACTGTAAACTGTATACTAAAAAAGAACCATACTTCACCATAGTTCACCATAGAAATAATTAACCATACATAATTAATACAACCATACTTAAGATCCGAGAACAATAACATAATTAAGCTCCGACAACAATAACAACAATAACAATAACCATACACTATTATCTATATACATAATTAAGTTCTGACAACAATAACATAATTAATAATAAAAAACAACCATGCTTCCCCATAGAAAAATCATCTCAATTTTTTCTTCTTCCTAGTATTGGAACACATGGTGTTCCAGTGCAATTAATCACCAATCAATTACTACGTTTTTATTGTCATTTTGATAGAATAGATAGAGCAATTAAAATAAAACATTTTGATAGAATAGATAATGCAAGAGTTTTGAAGTTGTACAAAACAGCTAGCAAAACAGAACACTGCAACTAAACTATCAAAACAGTATCCGGAAACTGTAACTAAACTATCTCGAAACTGCAACTAAACTAAACTGAAAATATTTTTTCACAATGTTCTTCGAATTTCCAGCAAACTAACTAAACTAATCACCAATCTAAACTGTCTATTCCACAACTAAACTAAACTGTAAATCTAAATTGTATACTAAACTAATCACCAATCTATCTATTCCACAATGAGATCAAATAACACGTTTCCACTATTATAAAAAAAACTGTAAATTATATACTAAATTCAAGAGCCTTACTTGAGTAAGAGTAGGAGAGGCAGCAATTATTACTTGTACTTATTACGAAGCATCCAAACTTTGCAACTGCAACTACAATTGCAATGCAAATAGCCAAATACACACTACCAAACATCCCCAAAGTTGCTACCACTACTGCATTCATATCAACGCACCTCCCAATTGTAGACACTACCAACTTACAAACTTCCCAACATTCATGGCCAAATCAATCTCCAAACAAACAGTATAACTACATAACAAAAAAAAGGGAATCGTCTTACATCGCAAAACCTCACGAATCTCGAAGGGCTCCAGCACCTAACTCGAAACCAAATACAGAAATCTAGTTAGCAAGTTCATATTCATCAAATTTAGGGCATAAACATGGCTCATATTTCGGAAAATAACCCAAATCCATCACAATTCTCACCAGTTCTTTGAGTTGGCATGCTTCATAATTCACAGATCTGATCTGATCTAAGGATGGCGCCGATCGCGAGGAGATCAAACGGCCAAGATTTGAAGTTCAATCTCCTCTTGATCAAACAGCAACTGGCAGAGGCGGGAGGGTGGCTGCGCGAGGCTCGACGGAGGCAGGTGTCGAGGGGGGTTGACTGGGGAGCAGTCGACGGCGACTGGAGGTGCGGGAGGCGTCGAGGAGGAGCTCGACGGCGGCTCAGGGTGCTGTGGAGCTTCGGAGCTCGGCAATGGCCAGTGCTCAACTGGATGGTGGTGGCGATGTACAGGGCGGGGTTGCGGAGATGTGCAGTGGCTATGATGGGTTGGACGGCAGGGCACTGGCGGAGGTTGACGACAGGGGGGGTCCTCCTCTAGATTGCAGATCGGGTTTTGGTAGATGAAAAGAAGCGAAATAAGGGTTTTGATATTGATTTGGGGGGTAAAATTAGGGTTTCTGATTTGAGAGTTGAAACGAAGAAGAAAGACTATCACTTCATTGAGAGCAGTGGAAGAGATAGAGGAGGGGGAATTATCGGAAGAGGGGGGGGGGGGAGAAGAAGAAGAAGAAAAACAGTCACTTCATTGAGAGCGGTGGACGAGAGAGCCGCTTGATAGCTTTCTTTGTAATTTATTATATATATATATGGTAGGAAAAGAGAAAAAAATGTGGTGATGGAACATTTGGCAATGCCATTTAGCATGCTAAATTTGAGAAGGAAAAAAAAAGCTATTCTCAAATTTGGCAACAAAATGGCATGCCGGGGTGGGTGGGTGGGTGGGTGTGTGTGGGGGGGGGGGGGGGTGGCCATTTGATTTGCCAAATATGAAAATGGCAACCCAAATGGCATGTTGGTGTGGATGATCTTAGTAGTGAAGTTTATACCTCTTACACATATAACATTTGATGTGACATTATATTATTATTGCCTAACACTGAATAACAACATGTGTTTTTCAGGAGGCTAGGGGCTTTTCAGGAGGCATAGCGGTAGGGGCTAGCTGTTCTTCCTTTGAGATAGTCGACGAGTATATTAGAGCTTTCACGGTTTCTATTAGAATTAGACGTCGACGAGATGATTAGCCACAGACTGTTACTAGTGTTTATGGTCCATACGACAGTAGATTGCGTCAAGAGCTATGGACGGAATTAAGAATCATCAGGAACAAATGGGGTGGGGCTTGGTTAATCAGAGAAGATTTTAACATCACTAGATTCCAGGATGAGCATAAAGGGAAGAGCCACAGCAGCTATGATCACGACTCTTTCAACAAGACGATAGAAGATTTAGAATTACTGGAACTAGAGATGACTGACAGGAAATATACTTGGTCAAATATGCAGCGTAATCCCATATTAACCAAGTTAGATCGAGTCCTCGTGTCGAACGAGTGGGAGGATGTTTATCCCTTTGCAAAGGTCAAGTCTGCTCTATGATACACTTCAGACCATCTACCTCTGGTGATTGACTGTGGGCTTAAAGAGAGGAAGAAACACTTCAGCTTCAAATTCAAGAAAGCTTGGACCGTCTGTGAGGAGACTAGGCAAGTTATCGCCGAATCATGGAATGCAACCACCGCTCAGGTTTCAACAATAGGAATTTGGGTGGAGAAGACAAGGTGGCTGCGAAGGAGATTAAAAGATTGGGCTAGACAAAAAATGAGAGATATCCATCTTAGACGTGAGTCGCTGGCCTGCAGAATTACACAGCTGGAAAGTGCACAAGCGGATAGAGATTTACAGAACTCCGAGAATGACGAGCTCGCTAATAAAAGACTCGAGCTACAACACATAGGGAAGATGGAGAAATTATACTGGCAATAGAGAGCGAGAGTTCAATGGCTTAGAGAGGGAGATGCAAACACAAAATTTTTTCCCAAGGTCGCAAATGGCAGAAAAAGACAGAACCATATCACGGGAATCACAGTTAACGGAAACTGAAAGGAAAACGAAGACATGATCAAGGAGCATCTAGACAAACATTTTCACAACCTTTTAGGTCGAGATACAGCCAGTAGATGTGCGATGGCTCAGGATATGTGGAGTTCCTCAAGAATAGAAGGGAGTGAAGGCATCGAATCGAGATTCACAGAAACATAGGTGTTCAAAGCAATTAAGAAGCTTGGCCAGGACAAGGCCCCAGGGCCAGATGGGTTCCCGATTTTTTTCTTCAAAATTTACTGGCATATCATAAAAGAAGACCTTTTAAGCATCTTCCACGAGCTACACGACGGAGTGGCTAACTTGGATAGGTTAAATTATGCAACTATTATCCTCGTTCCGAAGAAAAACGAGGTTATCTCACACGAGGACCTCAGACCAATAAGTTTGCTGAACGGATCGTTCAAAATAATAACGAAGGTCTTAGCACAAAGATTAGCTCCAAACCTTAACGAGGTTATCGCTCAATCGCAAAGTGGGTTCATAAGTGGTAGGGATATCATGGACAACATAGCATCGACACAGGAAATTATTTTCAGAGGTCACAGAGCAAAAGTCGACAGCTTCATCCTAAACCTCGATTTTCAGAAAGAATACGACTCAATTTCCTGGGACTGTGTGGAGGAGGCACTAGTGCTTAAAGGTTTTGGTCCAAAATGGAGATTATGGATGAATATGTGCGTTCGAGGCGGAAAATCGTCCATCCTGGTGAAAGGATGGCTAGGGAAAGAGATCAGTTGCAAGAGAGGACAACGACAAGGGGACCCATTGTCGTCCCTTCTCTTCGCAATAGTGGCCGACGGACTAGCGAAAATGATAAGAAGAGCTATGGAAAATGACACCATCAAAGGGATCAAGATTAAGGGTATCACAGAACCTATGTCTATCCTACAATATGCAAACGACACTATCCTATTCGGAAGTGCAACTGTGGATGAAGCGGTTGCCTTTAAGGCGGTATTGGCATGCTTCCAAGGATGGTCAGGTCTGAAAGTGAACTTAAACAAGAGCAGCATTATCCCTATCTATGATCAGCTGTCGTCACCGATAAGGGATATTAAGGAGATTTTAGAATGCAAGATCGGCAAATACCCATTCAAATACCTGGGAACACCAATTAAGCCGGGAGCTCTTTTGAAGGAGGACTGGAACTTTATTATCGCAAAGATCGAAAAGAAGCTAACTGGATGGCAGAGTAGGTTCCTCGCCCTGGGGGGAAGGATCATCCTCCTCAACTCAGTTCTTAGCGAGATTCCACTATTTCTTATGTCCATATACGAACTGCCTAAGTGGGTCATCAATAGAATAGACAAAATGAGGCGCAGATTCTTATGGAAAGGTACTGGGGAGGGAAACAAAGGTTTCTGCTTAGTTAATTGGGGAAGAGTATGCAAGAGAAGGGAATATGGAGGATTGGGCATCGTTAACCTGCACGACATGAACAGAGCACTGTTAAGTAAGTGGTGGTGGAAGATAACTAACAAGCACAAAGGATGGTGGAGCTACTCTTTCGAACTTTTCCGCAAAAGACGTAAATACAGATTTGGAGGAAGAAGTCCGTTGGCAAAAGTGTCTCTAATCTGGAAGGGGATAGCAAAGCAGGGTGATATTTTCTTTTCCAACACCAGATGCAAAGTAGGAAATGGGAAAAACACCAGGTTCTGGAAAGACAAATGGTGTGGTTGTACAACCCTGCAAAATCAATTCCCATAAGCAGCGGAAGCAACTCTGAATTTAGATCTCACGGTCGCAGACATTAGGAAAAGCGGTAAACTAAATTTTATGGTCTCACACAATATTACAACAGAAAGCAGAGCCCAATTTGAAGAGTTGAATAAGCTGATCCTTCAAGAGGGGGGGCAGGCAAATAGTTTACTAGATGAAAGATGGTGGGATAGAGACAATTCAAAAGTGTTTTCGGTCTCATCCATGTATAAATGGATCAATAATGGGGGTACGAGATGTCAAGTGCAATCCGTTATTTAGGGAGCCCACATTCCGTACGGGGTTAAAGTTTTCTGTTGGTTAGCTCACAACAACGCTATCCTTTCCAAAGTTAACCTTAAGAAGCGAAACATACAGATCGACGTGAGCTGCGATATGTGTCTAACTGCTGAAGAAGACGTCAATCACATCCTTTTTCATTGTCCCAAAGCTCGTCTTTTTTGGGAGATAGTATGTAGGGGTTTTGGGTGTTTTCATGTTCCTAACTCGACCACTGACATATGGGGGTATATTAGAGAGGCGTACATCAAACTAGATGATAGAAAGGCTTGTGATATAGCAATAGCCGCTACAATTTGGAACCTATGGCTAGAAAGAAATGATTTCATTTTCGCAATAAAGTTTATAGATTTCATAATTCAATGCATAAAATTTTCCTTCCTATCCATGATTGGGCAGGAGCTCAGGAGGCAGCGAAGAGGACCAAGAACAGTGAACGAGGTTAGTGGACCTGGAGCCCAGGTAGAGGAGTCCCCTTTAGAGCAGACTGAGAGGTGCTCAGGAGGCGGCGAAGAGAATCAGGAGCTATGTAGGAGATTAGCCAAGATGGGGTTGTCAGCAGTTTGGTGGTTATTGTTTCAAGCCCGCTTTTGTTTATGGGCTGTATTCGGAGTTTGGATGCTTTAGTTGTTTATGTTGTTGTTTTTTTTTTTATTTAGATGCTTTTATGTTATATTAGGTGACTGTACTACTCTGTTTCCTTAATCTATCATTAATGAAACGATGGTCTCAACCATCTTTTATCAGGAAAAAAAAAACTTGTGTTTTTGGTTCTTATTGGATGCTTATGATTTCTCTACGAACATACTTTACGCAAGCAGATTAAATTATAAATAAAGATGTAAAGTTGGTCCAACGGAAAAATGGAAAATATGTACACGCAACCAGAAGGAAGTCACATTTGCTCTGAAAATCTCAATCAATATATGACTGGCAGTTTCAATTTTAACAGTTTACAGTAGAACAATTTCATTCAAAGAAACAGCACCATACAACCTCCTACATTACATGTTTGAACTGAGGATTCACAAAATTATGAGCAATTCTGACGGCTTACATTGTCCTCATCTATCACAAACACCATCATTTCTTCAATACAACTCTGATGTATAACGATTTTCCTAAGAGCAAAGATATGCTGATTGCGAATTTTAGAACCACCAAACACACCTTAGTTTTTTCTCGTGTTAGGATCAGGGAAAGGAACTATTCCCCATTTCTTTCTCACATCCTCTAAGTTCTCGTGAAAGTGCTTCTCATAGTACACAGATATCAAATCTGTGCACCTTATACCAGCACGTGTAGCCCATGGTAAGTAATCCCGGAAAAACAAACCCCTTTGCTTTTCACTGAACCTGGCTGAACCTCCAATGACTGATAACAGGCACATAGGAAGAAGCATTTGTTCAAACTCGATCACTTTAAGGGCTGACTCTCCAAGTAAGTTCGTGGGGAGGCCAAAGAGTACGTGCCAAAAATCGTGCACTTCACGAGCACGTGTAGCCACGTAAGCTAGTTCTTCTGTGTCCATGAATCGGACAGGAGGGCGATCATCAGGAGAGAAATTCCTTGAACCCATGAAATTTGCGTATGCAGCACCAAATGTGTTGTCAGGTAAGTCCCATGCATGCGAGACTCTGGAAGAGATGACACGGGGACGCTCCAAAAGAACATCCTGAGAAATTTTTAAAAACAGTTAAAACACAAACGTTTTAAGATATTAAACATCGTTCTCCTCTATTTTAAGGTTTCAAACTTCGTCTGAGACTCAATAAGAAGAAACTGGGTACATCATAATTTTTGGACTACAAATCTGATAGTAGCCCTAAAACTGTGTAAATCATAGAAGACAATCCCTGAACTTAGGGGAAAAGAAAACAAAAATAATCTAATAAGAAGAAATTGAAACCATAAATCATTGAAATATTCAAAAATCATCTTTCCCTACTAAGCTTTTTATGGGTCATTTCCCTTGATAATCTAACACCTACCATATCCTTATTAATTGCATAAATTCGAGCCAGCTTCGGCATCTCTTTTCTGACTTGCCCATTAACTACAATTTTTTTCTCGCTATTCCTAGATGGCATCGTTATTGATCTCTTACACATAACCAACCCATATTCTCAGTTGTTTCTCCCTTATTTTATCCTCATATAGGGTTTAATTGCAACCACATGAGAACCCAGAACTGGAATAAGCAGAAATGTCTATCGAAAAGCTGTCCCCCAAGGAAAAGATTAAAAACGAAAATACTTCCACATGACTGAAGGGAATTTTTTTTATATGCCACTTTTAGAAACTATTTGCAGAAAGATGACAGTTGCCAAAATATTTGAGCTCGTGGACTCAACAACTAAACTCGCTGTTCCCAACAGCAAGTTTAGTTGTTTTATGCTCGCCGTTGGGACACGGCGAGTTTAGTGCTAACTTTTTGAGAAACTCGATGTTCCCAACGGCGGGTTCAGTTCAAAATTTTCCAAAAAAAACTCGTTCCCAACAGCGAGGTTCTTTGTACTAAACTCGTTGTTGGAAACGGCGAGTTTAGTTCAAAATTATCAAACAAGACTCGCCATTCTCAACGGCGAGGTTCTTTATACTAAACTCGCTGTTGAGAACGACGAGAATATAGAAAAATTCACAGAGATAGTAACTCTGTTGGACTTGGTGAATTTTTGAAAGAAAAAAAAAACTCCATATAAATTTTTTTTTGAGCTAAACTTATCGTTTCCAACAACGAGTTTAGTATAAATTTCCTCGCCGTTGGAACGGCGAGTTTCTATAATTAAAAAAAAACTACACTCGCCCTGTCCCAACAGCGAGCATGAAACAACTAAACTCACAGTTGGGAACGGCGAGTGTAGTTGCTGAGTCCACGAGCGCAAATACTTTGGCAATTGTCCTCTTTCTGCAAATAGTTTCAAAAAGTGGCATATAAATTTTAAAAAACTGACTGATGGAGCTAGCAATATTTGAATGTCCTAAAGGGCGCGTGCCGTTAAAATCAACTACTTAAAACTTTCATATGTGATTCAAGAGAATTTTTTTAGGTGATTCAATTTCAAAAGAGCAGCAGTATGTCTTATTTACAAGACAAGAAATACCCAGAACAGCAGACTCCAATCTATTTGACATGTAATTTATGCTACTTTTGGCGTTAGTGGTTCGAATTTAACCATCATTGCTATGTTCAAGTCATCCTTTGACTAAAATCCCTTTCAAATTGATGATAGAAGAATTAGGGATTGTCTTATGGCAAGAGAATGTGCTTGAAGTGTATATTCAAAAGACCTTAAATTGTATACCAAAACAAGGCAAAGAACATATTAATCTTCACCGTTGCAAAGATCCGATTTCGACCATGTTGTAAGGTAGTGAAAGATAAATATAAGGGTAGTTCATAGTTAATTCTTGAGCTAATAATGATACACATATGGACTAAACAACTTGTGAAATGGATGATGAATGATCAAGATTTCCTAATAAATCTTGGAATTTCAATGGACAGAGATGTTAGAGGCCACATGCCCGAATGTCCATACAACCACATTTCTAACTCTCTATTTAGGTTAGTACATTATGATTGCAACAAACAATGAAAAATAATATATCTACAGGAGGACCATCTTATTAACACCAAAAAACAAAAACAAAAACATAGACAGTATTAACCCTATATCTTTGTCTTGTGATTCACAGAGAAACAAAGTTTGTTGAGTGCTCTGATGCAACTAAAACAACATAACTCGAGATGGTGATCGGTGCTGATGAGAACTAAAATGAATCCAGCTAATGCAAACTAAGAAAAAATAATCCTGATGGTGCTCAGTAACCAAAATGAATCCAGAGAGCAACTAAGTTCACTGAAGACAGCAGGATTCCAACATATTGTTTGGAGTCAAGAAGTTGGTGTAAATCATACTATAAAATAACCTATATATATATATATATATATATATATATATATATATATATATATATATATATATATATATCGAGGCATATTGACTTTGCAGTGATAGCTCAGCTAGCAGTAGCCCGGAAAGCAAAGCCAAGAATACTAATCTTGCGCGATCTAACTAACCAATTTCTTTCTTTACACATCTAGCTGTTATACAATGTGGTCCACACAAAATGGCCGTTTGTACGTTAAATGAGACAATTCCCTATTAATTAGCATCTGCTTTAACAACAGATAAAAGTTAGTGGTCAGAATCTTTAGCATCAGGACCGGCCCCCACCTTGAGGCCGGTGAGGCGGCCGCCTCAGGCCCCCGGATTTTTTGCAATTTTAGAGGCCCCCATATTTGTATTCCCCTTGTAAATATAGGCACTTATTTTACACGTAAAAAATTATATTGTTATTAGGGGTCCCAAAAATAATTATTTGGGTCTTTCGCCTCGGGCCCCCGGGAACTCAGGGCCGGCCCTGTTTAGCATGCAAGGTTTATCTGGATTTGGTCATGAACCTAGTGACAAATAAAAACTCTTCATGCACCATCATTGGTACTCTGCAAATCTTTTCATTTTTTTTTTTTGTCAAGGATTAAAAATAAAGGCTTCAAAATTAGCATATCAATAATTATTTCCAAAAAAAGATTGAGAGGGAGTAATAGAATATAATTGTAAAAATCTTCAACTGCATAGTCCTGGTCATTTTAAAATACAAAACTAAAACACAGTGGTCTAGTAGAAACAAGTATAATTGGTAAAAAAATTGAAGTACTGTTTTAAAATGTTTTCAAGACAGCCCAAACCAAAACGAGGTAAATATATCCTCTAATCCATATGTGCATCTTTTTTGGCTAATACATGTTCACCATCTGATTCATATAATTAATTTTAACTAATTTAATTTCAACAACTATTCATTACAGTGCAGGTTCGAAGTGGAGGTTAATTGACAACTCGGCAAAATATTCAAGTTTGTTGATAATTCTACGAGACTGGGGGACCATACACAACAAACTTTTAACTTCAGTTGAAGTAAATTTGCTTCTTTTTTTCCCCTAATGAAAATTGCGTTTTGCCTATTTATTGTTGGGATTGGTGGATCCAATATACGATACGAGACAAGGGTTTGAAGAAAAGGTGGGAGGCAGCAAGTAACAGCAGCAAGAGCAGTAGCAAGGGCAGCAAGAGCAGCTGCAGCAGAGATGCTGGCATTTAATTGCAGCCGACTGCAATACCCAGGCAACCACCAGCATTTGTTCACTGACTTGCTCTCAGGACTCATTGCAGTCGACCGTCCTCCTTCGCAGTCGACCGCAACGACCCAAAATTGATGATTTGATCTACGTCTTGGATCTAATCTATTGTAATTCTATATATATGTATGGTGTACGATTATTAGAGTTAAGTGAGAGTTATTCCAAGATAGAAAGAGAGATATAACCGCCGTTCTTGAGAGAGGGAAAAGAAGATAAACTCTTCACCTTGGTGGTGAGTTCTTGAATAATTGTAACATATTGCTCTTCATATTTTCTAGTGTAAATTGCAGGAGTGCCGCTGTACAGGAAAGTATCCATTACATTGGGTGAACCTTGAAAAAATCTCGTGTCTGTGTTGTTGGTTTTTTGTTTGTTCCTGTTTCTTTGATTCAGTTCTTTGTTTTCATCTCGGGTTGAGAGTTAAACTCATCCTTGTGACTTGTGGATGCAGGATTTCACAAAATAAATTAACTTATATTAATGAACATTAGATGAATAAATCAGTAATAGTGAAAACGAAAAAAATCCTGGAGTTTAAAGCAATTGGCTTCCAAAGAAAATTTTGCTACAGGCAGTTTCATGTGGCCAAATCATTAACGCAGGAGAATTCTAAACTAAATGATGAATTTTGAGTCCTAAATATTCATCGCCCTTCGGTCAGAAGGAAAATAAGTTTTCCTGTTTAGTGAATGCATGAATTGATGAATAGGGTCAAACTCTTGCAGATGATCACAGTTTTATAACCATTTGTAACTAGTGAATTTTACAAACTAATTTTATGTGTTCACGCAGCCTATCCACGTGAAACAAACATCCCAATACTTTCTCTGGTTGGACCTGAGTAACTCATTCGATATCCTCTAAATACAACAACAAAGCCTTTGCACAAAATTTTGGGGTCGGCTACATGAATCCTTCTCCACTCAACTCTAATTTTATTGAGGGCCACCTCCTTCGTCGAATTAGATACATTTCAAATCTTTATTAATAGCCTCAACCTAAGTTTTTTGCACTTACCCCTACCCCTTTTTGCTCTCACAACTTCAACCTGATTAATTTTCCTAACTATGGTAGATATCGATTGTCCAATCCACCTCAACAGGTTCTCTTGCATTTTATTTATTATTATTATTTTTTATAACGAGGATAGAGTCATAAAAATTCATTTCAAACTATATTTCTCTTGCATTTTATTTTTAATTGAAGCAATCGTTATTTTCTTCCGTATGCAATCATTTATTGTTTTTTTTTCTTTAAGTGTGTTTCCACTCATCCACCTTAACATCATCAGTTACATGTTTCTTAACCGCTCAACATTGATCTTTCAAGCAAGACAGGTTGTATAGCTCTTCTGTAAAATTTTCATTTAATTTCCAAGGTACCTTACTCCTGATACAATTCTCCATTTTACAAGCCCCTTTAATTCTATATGTAACATCCTCCTTTATTTCTCCATGGTGAATGATCATTTCTAAATAGTACAATTGGTTACTCCTAAGTAATTCTTGGTCCTCAATACAAACTAACTTTCTCCTAGATTTTGTAAACCTACAATACGTATATTGTGTTTTAGTCCCACTTATTCTAAATCCCTTAGATTCTAATGCTTCTCTCCATCTCTCTAATTTCAGAGCTATGTCTTCTCCAATCTTGTCAATCAAAGCTATATCATCTGCAAACAACATGCACCATGGGATCTCATATTGAATATGTCGAGTTAATTCATCCATAACTAATACAAATAGATAAGGAAAGTAACAAGGAAAGGGCTTCGACTTCCCTCCGCTAGTTCTAATACCCGTTACTACATTGTAATACAAATCCTTAAATTTAATAACATCAATATAACGACTTGTCACTTGTTTCTTTTCTAAAACGGACCATAAAATCTCCCTAGGAACTCTATCATAAGCCCTTTTTCAAATCGCTAAGAAGCCACATTTAGATCTCTATACTTGTCCATAAATCGTCTTACTAGATATATAGCTTCCATAGTTGACCTCACCGGCGTAAAACCAAATTGATTTTCCGACACTATCTATATCCTCTACATAAATACTACTACATATTATCTCATATACATCCATAAACAGCATTCCATACTTGATGTTTAAAAAAAGGTCTTGTCAAAGTTCTCTTCCCACCAATCCCTCATAACCAATTCCAATAAAATATAATTTTCTATAACTAGGATTTAATTACAAACAAAATGAGCATTAATTAAAAAACGGCGACTTACTCTGCCTTCATGACTGTTGTTCATTCTCTGAAGCACCCTCTCGAAAGCTGGCTTCCCGGTAGTCTCCCCAAGAGCAGCTATCAGATCTGCTCTTCTTGGGTCCATCAGAGCTCCTAGCGCCGACCCAACTGCTACTGCTGCTTGCTGCCATCCCTTGAGACGAAGCCGACCTCCTCCTTCCATTAACATCTTCAAGAAATTGCTGTATCTTTTTATTATAAAAGGAAATCAAGATATATGAAATTTGAGGGCTGATTAGAAATAGGAATTAGATTTTTTTTTTTTAAAACCTTTTGGAACAGAGATTTTAGATGGAGATTTTCGATCGTCGAGCTTTCTTCTCTCCCTCCCCCTTGTTCAATGTGAGAAGGAAATTTTGGAATTGGCCGAATTTGATGTACAATTTAGGCTGTTTTTCCAAGAAGGCCATCCGCAAATATGCAAATATGCAAATTGCAAATTAGCCACCCACAAATTGGTAGTATTTGACTATTTGTCATATGATGTTTGACCTTGATTAGAAACAGTTCGAGCATCTGCAGTCGTTTGCTATTTATGAATATTTTGATGATTTCGCTATAGTAGATTGCTATATATGAGAGCGGATATGAGAATATGCATATTATACAGGCCGGATCTTGAAGATCCGTCCCAATCAAAAAATTAATTATTTTTTTTCGGCCGGATCTTCAAATTTCGTCCCTACTAAAACTAATTTTTCTTTTCATTTATTTCCTCGGACGGCACTTGAAGTGCCGTCCCAATTTTTTTCTTCTTTTTTCATTATTAAAATTATACTTAAATATACTTAAATAATTAATTTTGTGGTTAATTAAGGGTTAATTTAGGGGTTAATTATGGGTTAATTAGGGTGAAAGCAACCTGCCCAAAAAATAGGACGGATCATGATGATTCGTCGCTTGCCCCAAAAAAAAATTTCGCTAAAGTTCTCTTTTTATTTATTTAAAAACTGCGGAATTTTTTTTTAAAATCGTGAGACGGATCTTGAAGATCCGTCCGATCATATTTTTTTTTTTTTGCTATATTATAGCATTTTTACCACTGCAGCAAACTCGCTTTGCTATATGTATAATACGCATTTAGCCATTTTTTAGCAAATGACGACTGCAGATGCTCTAAGTATACCTATATAACTAGTATACCCCTGTCTAATATTGCACAGACTTTATCGAAAGATATATTAAAACATCAATACCATTCAATAAAAAATTCGGTAGAACCTACCCACATATGCAACGTTTTTCTTGTATAATTATAATTCAGTCTATCAACATTTACGATTATGTAGTAAAAATCTTTAAAAAAACACAAACTTCAAGCTCGAGCATTTGATGCAATAAGACTTCCAAACACAATCTCAATAGAAAGAAACATTACATACTGAGAAAAATAACAATAGGGATTAAATCAGAAAAATGTATAAAACATACCTGATGTAATGTAAAAGTTCTTGTTTGCCTCAAAATAACTGGAAATCTCCCTATATCTTTGATTCTTCACACATACTGTTGCAAACAAAATTATTGAAAATTTGTCAATAACACCAATCTCTTGATTATTCAATATTCAAATTTAACAATAGACTTTTGAAATAGCATAATATATAGATATAATATAATGGTCTCGCATGGTATAACATATAAACATACAACGATAAAAGGAAAAAAAAAAGGAAAACACATATAAACATAGATACATCCATGGACATGTAAACACATGTAAACATATAAACATAGATAAACATAGATAAACATATAAACATATAGATATGTACAATATTGCATAGAACTTGGTACTCTCATTTCTAGTTATTTAACGATGTCACATAACTGCATAACAAATACCCATTTTGTGTACTCAAAAGGTGATTTTGAGTACAGTGCAATATTGCTAGAATTCTTGAGGATTGCTAAGTATAACCCTTGGATAAACATATAAACATATAACATATAAATGTGTACAATATTGCGTAGACCTTGGTACTCTCATTTCTAGTTATCTAATGATGTCACGGTACTGCATAACAAATACCCATTTTGTGTACTCAAAAGGTGATTCTGAGTACAATGCAATATTGCTAGAATTCTTGAGGATTGCTGAGTATAATCCTTGGATAAACATATAAACAGAGGATAGATATCATCCTATACCCTTGGATAAACATACATTGTGACTTCATCTATAACATCAAAATCGCATAACAAATACCCAATTTGAGAGATGTGCCTCTATTATCAATTTAATCACAGCATAACAAACAACTTATTGACTATCATTTTAGGAAGAGATAAAAGTGAATATCATACATTCACTTACACATATCAAAACCTAACAAACCACTTTTTGAACAAATCCGACCCAAAGTTTGAGGGGAAAAAATGCTAGTGTAACTCTAGCATCATCTATAACTTGTTCTCACTTTGGTATTGCGTTCCTGTCAAACAATTAAACAAAAATAAAGGATGAATGAAAGAAAGAAAGAAAGAAAACGAAAACAACCACATGCATGTTAATTTTTTTAGGATTGGTTATTGAACCCAGCTAAAGACTCATAAAAGTTTCTGCATTGTATTTATTAATATTAATGATTTTTTAATTTATTATCATTATTTTGTATTTGCGAAGAAAAAAATTAAGTATGCTTGCCCTATTTTACTAAAGAAAAAATTAATGAAACACAACCGTAGCCTCATTGGATAAAATGCTATGCCCTGCATAACTCAAAAGAGTAGACCAAAAACAAAACTGAGAATAGATATAAAAAACATAGATAAACATATAAACATATAAACATATAAATATGTGCAATATTGCGTCTTTCTCTCTTATTATTATCTACATAATTTATATTCATTCCTCCTATCTTAAAACCTTGTTAGTATCCGATGCCATGATGTGACTCATGTTTATGTTTGTCATGTATCAGTAAAGCGAGAAATTAAACATATACAGTTTTATTACTAATTATTATAGTGTGCAATAAACATTGTTAAGATGCGGAAAGAAACGGTAGCAATTGGTTAATTTTGTTAAGATGTACAGTAAGAAAGAAAACGAAAAGAACCCATAACAGTTATTTGATTATGAACCACAACATAGTGGCCTAGTGGTTGGAAGACGCCAGGACCAGGAGTATGCTCCTCCGAGATCCTGGGTTCGAAACCCGTGGTTAACACTATATTGTGGCCAGTAGCCGTGGGCCTCAAATCTTAGGCCCATTGCAAAGCCTCGCTACAGGACTGGGATTAGTCTTCAAGAGAGGGAGGATACCCAGTTTAATCAAAAAAAAAAAAAAAAAAAAAAATAAAAAACAGTTATTTGATTATGTCACAGTATTGCATAACAAATACCCATTTTGTGTACTAAAAAGGTGATTTTGAGTACAGTGCAGTATTGGTAGAATTCTTGAGGGTTAATGAGTATAACCCTTGGATTAACATATAAACATACATAAATATAGGATAGACTTCATCCAATACCCTTTGATAAACATACACTGTGACATCATCTGTCACATCTACAGTATTGCATAACAAATACCCATTTTGTGTACTCAAAAGGCAATTCTTCACAGAGGAAATTAAGGTCCCTAGTTGAAACAAAATTAACCAAATATAAAGTTGTACATCGTAACAAAATATAGTATATATTTGAGACAATTAGTGTATTCCATTTAAAATTAATGTGCATTCGAATAAAAGAAAAAGAACATCTTAAAAATCACTAGAAAAAGTTCAACTTAATGATAAAGGCATTTTCTGAAAAATCTCTATATGAGGGTATTTTTTCATTCAAGAGAAGTTGTATTTCACTGTTAACACAAAAGTGTTCTTCAAAAATTATAGGGCATTCGAATAATCAAATCATAGGGCAGTCTTTGGCTTCAAAATGGAATAGATTTTAACTAATAATAATAATAAATAAGGAAATAATATATTGCTCCTAAACTACACTTTTATACTCCTTCTACTTTGGAAAGAAAATTGTGAGTTATTGTCATATGCGTCTTTCTCTCTCATTATTATCTACATAATTTATATTCATTCCTCCTCCTATCTTAAAACCTTGTGAGTATCTGATGCCATCATGTGACTCTCATGCTAATGTTTGTCATGTAACAGTAAAGCGAGAAATTAAACTTATATAGTTTTATTACTAATTAAAGCAAGAAACTAAAGCGCGAAATTGACAGTGGGGAGTTTAAAGTCGAGAGAATAAAAATTAGGAGCCAAAAATAAACAAGCCCAAAAAAGAGAACTCCTGTAATACATGCATTTCATGTTAGTAGAACACAGGAAATATAAATTATTAGTTCCATGTTTTTTTTTCTGAAAATAGGAGTTGATCAAATAATAGGGCAGTCTTTGGCTTCAAGTTATTGTTTTTTTACTAAGACTTTGATCGGTAAATCACACAAACAATAGTTGTAGCTAAGCAGTAGAGTGATGATTTTGTTCTGAACTCAAATACAACTCAACCAGAAACAAAGGAGTGGGTTAAAGCCCACATCGTGGACAACTAAATTTTTTTAAAAAATGATATTAATCATCATTTTACAAAACTAAAAATCAAAGTATGTGTGGGTCTTACTATAGTATACCATTGAATTTGGCGATTTTGGGTATGGAGGTGAGAGGTGACGGGGGGAAGGGGGAAGCAGAGGTGGAGGTGTCGAGCGCGGGCTGCGAACACGGGCGGCGTTCGTGAGAGTCGATCGGGAGCGGCGAGCGCGGGATGCGGCGCGGAGAGTGGGAGGTGGAGGCGGCGAGGCGTTCGGGAGCAGCGATCGGGAGCGGCGACGGTCGCAAGCGGCGATCGCGGGCAGCGTCGCGGAGTGTGGGAGGTGGAGGCGGCGGTGAGTTAGGGCGATGGAGGGCTAGGGTTAGGGGGATTTGGGGGAGGGGAGGGGAGAACGTGGTTTGTTTTTTTATTTTTTTCGTTGTAAGGCTGCCAGGTGTTAAGAAAGTGTGAATTCTTAATTTTGCTCTCTTTCTCTAGTTCAAAATAGAGAAAGAAAATATGGAATAGACCTAATTACTTAAGATAGATGGATAAATAGATAGATCTATTAAGAGCTGGGAAGCTGGAATCCTTATTGGGAGCTGGAGATTTCAGCCATTCGATCGATCTTGATCGCGATCGAACGGCTGAGATCTCCAGCTGCTTACACTTTGATTTGATCAAGGGTAAAAGGGGTATAATCGAAACCCCCTATCTCTTATCTGCTCGCTCTCCTCTTTCCCGCTCTCTATCTTTGAGAGGCTCTCAGGCGAAACCCTAATCCCAGCTCTTATCTTCTCGCGCTCTCTCTCCCGCTCTCGAAGATCGTCCCGCTCTCTTCGAAACCCTAATCCCTGTCTCTTCTCTTCTCACGCTCTCACTCCCGATCTCCATCTTAGAAACCCTAATCCACATCTCTTCGAAACCCTAATCAACACCAAAGTGGAGCTCTCTCTCCCGCTCTTTTTCTTCGTCACTTGTGTAAACCCAACTCCACGATCAACGAAATCTCCAACCGCTTATCTTCAGATCTGTCGAGGGGTAAAAGGGGTATAATCGATCAGCCCCTATCTCCCTTATCGTCTCAGCACCAAAGAAGAGCTCTCACAAGTTCGTTCTCTCTCTCCGACGGAAAACCGAAACCGCGATAAAGGTTTTGATTTCTCAGCTCATTGGGTTCTGCCTCTCTCAGATTCCGGAGGGAAGTGTTTGACTCTCATAAATGCTTTTATGATTTCTATTTAATTTCTTGCATTTTTATTCGGTTTTGTGTGTAGACAATGATGAGATTGATTTTGATATAAGTTGGTTACAAAATTTTTGGGCGTTGAAATTATTGTTTCCAAGGGTATTTGGTTGTGTGCCATGATAATTATTCAAAGTTGAATAGAGATTGGGGTATGAGCGGGAGAGTAGATGGTGAAGAAATGAAATAAAGGTATTTGAATGTCCAATGCCCTCAACACTTACCTTACATTTATGTGATTTGAGACTAGCTCAATTCATCAAATTTTTGGGCACCGATGACACACAATGATTGATAGTATCAGTATAATTTTTGTAACTGACGTTGGATACGTATGTGTTGGATACTCATTTAAGCTTTTTGGTTTCTCTCCTTCGGTGTGTTGGTTTAGGCAATGATGCAAAACACTTTATGATCTGAATAATTATTTCAATCCTGTTTTAAGTATTCTTGATTATATATCTATCATGTCCTAGTTGGCGCGGCACTCCAATGCTGCCCTACTTATGAATAGTGTGTTCTGAGCCTACTGGTTTTTTTAGTCTATATATATTCATGAGTAAGTCTATTATGTGTGCTTGGTCGATTGATTATGAGAAGATAAGAGATAGGGGTTTTTGATTTTACCCCTTTTACCCCCAAACATTCTGAAGATAAGCGAGATCGAATATGAGTCGTTCCATCGCGATCAATCGCGAACGAATGGCTAAAAACCCCCGCTCTGGATAAGGATTTCAGCTCCCAAGCTCTTAATAGACTTACTCTATATATATAAGATAGTTGATGATAAGCTCCGAACAACACAAACAGAACATAAAGTATCAAATTTTGTCAGCTCAGAACAAACAGAAACTATATTTTTTTGGTAACTGATATAGGATGTATGTGTTGGATACTCATTTAAGCCTTTTGGTGGTTGATTCTCTCCTTCGGTGTGTTGGTGTAGGCAGTGATGCAAAACACTTTATGATCTGAATAATTATTTCAAGCTTGTTGTATTTATTCTTGATTATATATCTATCATATCCTAGTTGGCACGGCACCCCAATGCAGCCCTAGTTATGAATAGTGTGTTCTGAGTCTACTGGTTTTTTTAGTCTATATATATTCATGAGTAAGTCTATTATGAGAGGAGGTCGATTGATCGTGAGTAAGAAAGAGAGATAGGGGTTTTTTATTTTACCCTTTTACCCCGAAACATTCTCAAGATAAGCGGGATCGAAGATGAGTTGTTCGATCGCGGTCAGTCGCGAACGAATGGTTAAAAACCCTAGCTCAGGATAAGGATTTTAGCTCCCAAACTCTTAATAGACTTACTCTATTTATATAAGACAGTTGATGATAAGCTCAAAACAACAGAAACAGAGCATGAAGTATCAAATTTTGTAAGCTCCAAACAACAGAAAACTAGATTTTATAGTAACTGACGTTGGATGCGTATGTGTTGGGTACTCATCTAAGCCTTTTGGTGTTTGATTCTCTCCAACTGTTTGTTGGTGTAGGTCGTGATGCAAAACACTTTATGATCTGATAATTATTTCAAGCTTGTTGTATTTAATCTTGATTATATATCTATCATATCCTAGTTAGCGCGGCACCCCAATGCAGCCCTAGTTATGAATAGTGTGTTCTGAGCCTACTGGGTTTTTTAAAACCACATGTTCAGTGTCTGTTGTTCTGAGCTTACAAAATTTGAAACTTCATGCAAGTGCTTCTGTTTGTCTTGAGCGTACACAATTTGATACTTCATGTCCATTTTCTGCTATTCATTTTCTGTTTGTTCTGAGTTAACAAAATTTGATACTTCATGATGTGTTTCTGTTTGTTCTGGGTTTACCAAATTTGATACTACATGCTCTGTTTGTGTTTGTTATGAGCTTACAAAATTTGATACTTCAGACTCTGTTTCTGTTATTTATGAGCTTACAAAATTACACACTTCATGCTCTGTTTCTGTTTGTTATGAGCTAACAAAATTTGACACTACATGCTCTGTTTCTGTTTGTACCGAGCTTACAAAATTTGATACTTCATGATCTGTTTGTGTTAGTTCTGAGCTTACAAACTTTGACCCTTCATGCTCTGTCTCTGTTTGTTATGAGCTTACAAACATTTGATACTTCATTATCTGTTTCAGTTTGTTATGAGCTAACAACACCAGATACTTGTTTCTCAGTTTCTGGTTTTTCTGAGCTAACAAATTTTGAACTTCATGTTCAGCCTCTGTTGTTCTGTGCCTACTATATTTGCTGAATGATATTTTGTGTTCTGAGCCGACTATATTTTGTAATTCTTTTGTCTTTTCCAGGTTAAATGAGCTATGTTTAATTTTGATTTCAGGTTGATTTCAGCATGAAGTGCTTCTTGGAGCTATTGAAACTGGACTACGCGAAAAGTTGATATTTGGAGCAAAAAAAATTGTGTTTTTGTTGACACTATACAAAAAACTATATATTAGGAGCAACAAAAAGTTGTATACTTTCAGTATTTGTAAAGTTTTTCATGTACCTGTGCGTTATTGAACATTGTATTATGCTGTAAAGTTTTTGTTAAGTTTCAGTTTTTTGTAAAGTGTCAGATGTCAAGAACATTTGTTACGTTGTAAAGTTTTTGTAAAGTATTACCTTACAATTCTATGAAGATCGAAATTCTTCCACATATTTAGTTCATTATTGTTTTGGTGTCATGATCGAAATTCTGTGATTGTTTTGGTGCATTACGCAGCATGATGTATCAAATTTTGTTAGCTCATAACAAACAGAGACAGAGCATGAAGTATCAAATTTTGTGAGCTCAGAACTAACACAAACAGAGCATGAAGTATCAAATTTTGTATTCTCAGAACAAACAAAAGTACAGAGTATGAAGTAAAAAATATTGTAAGCTCAGGAAAACCAGAAACTGGGCATGAAGTATCAAAATTTGTTAGCTCAGAACAAATAGAAACACAGCATGAAGTATCAAATTTTGTTAGCTCATAACAAACAGAGACAGAGCATGAAGTATCAAATTTTGTAAGCTCAGAACTAACACAAACAGAGCATGAAGTATCAAATTTTGTATTATCAGAACAAACAGAAGTACAGAGTATGAAGTAAAAAAAATTGTAAGCTCAGGAAAACCAGAAACTAAGCATGAAGTATCAAAATTTGTTAGCTCAGAACAAACAGAAACACACCATGAAGTATCAGATTTTGTAAGCTCAGAACTAACACAAACAGACCATGAAGTATCAGATTTTGTAAGCTCAGAACTAACACAAACAGACCATGAAGTATCAAATTTTGTATTCTCAGAACAAGGAGAACAGAGTATGAAGTAAAAAAATTTGTAAGCTCAGGAAAAACCAGAAACTAAGCATGAAGTATCAAAATTTGTTAGCTCAGAACAAACAGAAACACAGCATGAAGTATCAGATTTTGTAAGCTCAAAACAAACAGAAAATGAGCATGAAGTGTCAGATTTGGTAAGCTCATAACTAACACAAACAGACCATGAAGTATCAAATTTTGTATTCTCAGAACAAACAGAACAGAGTATGAAGTAAAAAAATTTGTAAGCTCAGGAAAAACCAGAAACTGAGCATGAAGTATCAAAATTTGTAAGCTCAGAACAAACAGAAACACAGCATGAAGTATCAAATTTTGTTAGCTCATAACAAACAGAGACAGAGCATGAAGTATCAGATTTTGTAAGCTCAGAACTAACACAAACAGAGCATGAAGTATCAAATTTTGTAAGCTCGGAACAAACACAAACAGAGCATGTAGTGTCAAATTTTGTTAGCTCAGAACAAATAGTAAATGAACAGCAGAAACTGAACATGAAGTATCAAATTGTGTACGCTCAAGACAAATAGAAGCTGAACATGAAGTTTCAAATTTTGTCACCACAAACTGGTTGGAGAGTGTTCTGAAGATTATAGAAAACAAATAAATACACAATTGTAACCACAAACTAGTTGTATCTTTCAATTTCCACTATTTTCATTACAATCTGTACATTGGTTACACAATAAAGAATTCCATTTGCAGCATGAGTGTGGTGTAGGTATCTCCGGTTCTCCGCTAACGACTTTCTTGTTCTTCCTCTTGAATTCCTGCACAAAGTGATTCATCAAATAGAAAAAATGCAAGTACGTATGTGGTATGTTCCTGGAGAGTGTATGTTGAACATGGTTAAGCTGGTAATTTAAAACTTGTAGGCTCAGAACAAGTACAACAAAGAAAGAAAACTGTAGACTCAGTTGCAAAAATCATGCAGGCTCAGAATAACACCACCATAAACCTCAAAATTTGTAAACTCAGTACAAATGCATTTGAAAATGAAGTTGAAAATGGGTAAGATCAGAACAACTTTTATTGAACAGAAGGGTGAAGTATCAAATAATTTCAGCTCCCCAACTCAAAACAAACACAAATTGAACATGAAGTTGAACAAGCTTCCACCAGAAATTTCTATACCAATTGCCGAATATATAATCATGAATAAACAAAATCATGTATAAACTTTTCATCACCGCCGCATACTAAATCAAGTATAAGTGAGTCAAATGTGGAATTTTGAATATAGTCACTAGGGCTGCTTCATTAAGCCACGCCTACTAGCTTCCAAAAAAAAATTTCAAACTGCATAATACTTTTCATCATTGCCTACTAACTTGGAATTGTAAACTATAAACCAAATCTTTTTACCAACTTTTCGGGTGTAAATTTCTTATCAAGCATCTATTTCATTTCCATCATTATTTTACCTGCACACAATGAAGACATAACGGTTAATTTAATAAATGTGCTATAAGGTATTAAAGAACAATAATGGCAGATATGGGTCAGAGATTATTTTAAATCATGTATGACACATACCTTGCAAAATCCATAGAAATAACCCAATAAAGTTCATGCAATGTTTGGAGCCTCTTCTGTTATGGGTTCCATTCTTGAAAAAGTAGTAGAAGCTTGTGACTCATTTATAGTGGAGCTATACGATTAATATTCACAAAATGAAAAAAAATTATATTATATATAACAAAAATAAACTATAGAGTTTGTATTTAAATACTAACATTTCTTTTAAAGGACAAGTGCGACTGTCATGATTAACAAGCTTCTTGCACAAACGACACTTCTTTAGTGGTTTCGCAGCCTTCTCCAATGCTTTCTCCTTTCCCCCTTTAATTCGCTTCCCACTACCTTTGGTCTTTGCAATATCCGGTACATGAATGTTGACTGTTTTAGGTAGTGAAGTACTTGTTGCTTGTTGTAATTCTTGGGGCATATCTTGCTGCAATTCTGCAACAATACCAACTAGTAATGTTTTAGCCTTCTGGCGCATCTCCTTTGATGAGCGAGCAATCCTCATCACTTTGTTGATTTCATTTGACAAATCCAATATATCCAAATCTTGTGGACTACCGTAGCTACCAATGATTTCTTCACCAGCATCATCATATACAATCTCGGTAGTTACCGAAGCGGTCCACCTTTTTAAAATATAAGCTTGAGGCAGGAAATCAACAAACTCATTCCTCAATACCACAAGGATGTGTCTACAAGGAATTCTCTCCACCTCAAATTTTCTACAAGTGCAAGACCCAACATTGTCCATTCCCTTATAGAACACATCTATTGTTTTATCAACTTTTACTGACTTTCCCATTCTCCTCACAATATAGTGTTGCACAATACCATCGTCAACTTTCATTAAAGAGGTGTAATTCAAGCTTTCAACTAATTCAGCTTGAAATACATGAAATTTCGCTCTAGTGTATAGCTCAGACATTTGTGTCTCAATTTCAAATTCTATTTGCAGCTTTGGTTTTGTATGAAGAGTTGTGTAGTCAGCTGCTAACTAATCTTGTCTTTGTTTCCTTATTGCCCTTTCAAACCTCGTGATAAATTTATATAAAGAATTTTTGTTATTAACATACTTATCCACAAAAGCATTCATACTTTCTGATCTCTGAGTTGTGCGAATTTCAGCAGTAAAAATATGCTTAGCATAAGCTGGTATCCACGTCTCACGAAGCTCATAAATGTCAGAAAGCCAAGGATTACCTGTTATTGTAATATGTATCAAGTATTAATACTGGAAATAAATGGTCAAACATAGCTATAATTTATTGAAACAAGTAATACCTGCAATTTGCATATTAGCGTTCATTACGTCATTCCATCTCATCTCAAACTCTTCCGGGGTCTCTGATTCCCAAATGCAACTATGGAATGGAATGCTAAAATCACTATTAAGGTCCGGACCACCAAGCTTATCGGGTAGTTTTTTAAGAATGTGCCACGTGCATAGCCTGTGGCTCGAACCAGGAAAACACATGCGGATTGCATTCTCCATTGCAGGATCTTGATCTATAATGATAACTTTAGGTGGAGACCCACCCATTGTTTTATCCCATTTTTCAAACAACCAAACAAACAAGTCGGTGGTCTCTTTATTTATGAAAGCCGCACCAAAATTGACAGATTGACCATGGTGATTAACTCCAGTAAATGGAGCAAAAACCAATTTGTATTCATTTGTGTCATATGTGGTATCAAAAATTAGCACTTCACCAAAATGCTTATAAGCCTTTCTGGCAATAGCATCAACCCAAAACACATGGGTTAATTTGTTGTCTTCATCAACCTTGTAATGAAAACAGAAAGAATGATTCATCTCTTTTTCCTCTTGTAAGTGCTCCAGCAATATATCAACATCATAAGCTCTCATCCCATCCTTCTCTCTTTACAACGAATTCCTAATGTCTTTTTCAGTACAATTAATATTACTGAAACCTTCATTTTCTATTTCCATGAAGGACATAAACTCTGAAGTTCTTATGTTAGCCTCTTTGAAAGAACTAAGTAAACTTTTTTGCACTTCGGAAATAGTTCTATTACATCTTAAGAATTGTTGCTTTCTAGGTGTAACACAAAGATGGGTGTGCTCTTCAACAAACCTTCGAATTGACCATCTCCCGTCAGCGTCCTTTTGAATTTGTATTTGAGCCATACACTCTTCTTTCGTCCCAGCCCTTTTCCTTCTCTTGATCAAATTTGAAGAAGACGATTCTTCAATATTGGCAACATTCACACCAACTGTATCTACCGGCTTACCGTGCTTTGAGCATACAAATTGTTGTGAATACCTCTCCTTCGTAGTAGTGTCAACCATTGTTGCAAACTTACGCACTAAAAAACCAACTAATTTTGCATATCTTTTATAAAATTCATATCCTTCGTCTAATGTTGCAAATACTAAACCAACAAATGGTTTAGAAGCATCATCAACGTCCCTCTAACCGGACTGAATATCTTGGCTTAGTAATTCTTCATTTTCAAACTCCATCCTTCATAAGAGAATGAGACAACAAACATTAAAAAAAAGCTACAACTTTAAATTAACACAAAGGAAAAAGTCTAACAAACTACATTCTGAAGCTACAAGTAATAAAGTCTTCATACTGAGGGGATATGAAACTTAGTGTTGAAAAAAGTTAAGTATGTACAGATTTTGGACAGTTAAATATTTTTCTTTTTTGGGAGAAACTCATGGTTAAATGGGAAACATCCCTCAGCTGCTTCCTCTAAAGTATTAGTACACGTACACAACATGCAAATGATTTGACTTCCCAATTTTGATTTGATGCAATCAACAGGCATAAAAAAACCCCCTATTAACAAAACTATTAGCAGTGATTGAAGCAAATCTCAAAAGAAACAGAAACTAGGATGCATATTACATGCATCATGCGTGCTTATATGCATGTATCATGTCCACATCTCAATATTCCATATACTAGTACGAATATTATTTGTTATTCTAAAAATTATGAAGCATTCACAAATGCAACTTTACAGAGCCTACAAGTTTCTGACATGGCTTAAATAAATTTCAAGAAATAAATGTATAGTTGTTAAAGAAATGAATGTATAATTTAAGGGATAAAAATATAACAACAAACTAGAAGCATTTCTAAAGAAAATAAAATTTGAAATTGAGCTGAGAAATCGAAACCCTTATCGCGGTTTCGGTTTTTCGTCGGAGAGAAAGAACGAACTTGTGAGAGCTCTTCTTTGGTGCTGAGACGATAAAGGAGATAGGGGCTGATCGATTATACCCCTTTTACCCCTCGACAGATCTGAAGATAAGCAGCTGGAGATTTCATTGATCGTGGAGTTGGGTTTACACAAGTGATGAAGAAAGAGAGCGGGAGAGAGAGCTCCACTTTGGTGTTGATTAGGGTTTCGAAGATGGAAATCGGGAGTGAGAGCATGAGAAGAGAAGAGATAGGGATTAGGGTTTCGAAGAGAGCGGGACGATCTTCGAGAGCGGGAGAGAGAGCGCGAGAAGATAAGAGCTGGAATTAGGGTTTCGCCTGAGAGCCTCTTAAAGATAGAGAGCGGGAGAGAGGAGAGCGTGAGCAGATAAGAGATAAGGGGGATTTCGATTATACCCCTTTTACCCCTGATCAAATCAAAGTGTAAGCGGCTGGAGATCTCAGCCGTTCGATCGCGATCAAGATCGATCGGATGGCTGAAATCTCCTGCTCCCGATAAGGATTCTAGCTTCCCAGCTCTTAATAGACTTACTCTCTCTCTCTCTCTCTCTCTCTCTCTCTCTCTCTCTCTCTCTCTCTCTCTCTCTCTATATATATATATATATATATATATATATATATATATATATATATATATATATATATATATATATATATATATAGTATGCCCGTGGCACGTGCCTACGGCACGTATTCGGAACTGCATATCTCTAATATTATAATGGGAGAGTTGGGGTTGTCATTTGTCAATATACAAACTTGTGCGTTACACGTGCAACTCTAGCTCTCCTATTAATTACAACAAAAATAAATAAATAAATAAAAATTAACCTATTTAAAACGTGCAACGCACGTGCAAAACAATTTTATAATATTTTTTAACACTAAACATATATATATATATATATACTTATAAACACGTGCGCATTTGTAGATTTTCCTTCAAAATATTTTTTCCAATTACGTGCAACGCACATCCAACTCCAAAACTATTTCTTAATGCGTACATCGCATGTGAAAATCCTCCCACTCTTATCAAAACGTGCATCGCACGTGAAAAATACTAGTAAATTTAGTTTGAGTTATTTGGTTGGATGAACTGCATATATATAAATTTATGCATTATACATGCTAAGATCAAAAGTCATTCAATATACCTCTTTATACCTCTTTAACAATTATTCGTTAAAATGTTTTATAACCCTTTATACCTCTTTAACAATATACCAACTCTTTATACCTCTTTATCTGTATTGTCCTTAAATATCTCAATATTGACTTATTCAATTCTTAAAAAAGCTAGATTTTTGTCAAGAAATGTGAGAACATCAATTAAAAATATCCACCATGATAGGAAAAAAAAACTGATTGTAAACAAATACAACCACCTTTCTAATACAATCGTCTACTCTATACAGGCCTCCTTTGAAATTATATTGCTTCCTAATAGTTTTCTAATACAACCACCTTTAAATTTTTTCCTACGGCATGTTATCGCGAAGAATGATTAATTAATTAAGTTGTTTAGTAAAAATTTCGACAGTCTTCTCTAAAATTTTACAGACAGGATTGTAATAAAAATTTTGACAGAATCTCTCCTAAAATATTAGTCCTTTTAAAGCAATCCCTTATGAAATTCTACTTAAAATTAAAAAATTAACATCACAGACAGTCAAATTGAATCCTCCCGAGGCCAATCCAAGCCACGTCACACAGGCATCATATATATACGGCTCTGCGGAAAAAAATCTTCATATGACTAAAGACACAAAATAAATGACCAAGATATCGTTTGGAAAACATAATAAATTTTAGGAAATTTTGTAAAAATTTCGACATAACCTCCCCTAAAATATTAGCCATTTTAAAGCAATTTCTTACGAAATTTTGCTCACAATTAAAAATTTAATATCACAGGCAATAAATATGAATCCTCCCCAGGCCAATCCAGGCAACATCACACATGCATCATATATATAGGGCTCTGGGGGGAAAAAATCTTCACATGACTAAGATACAAAATAAAAACCAAGATATCGTTTGAAAACATAATAGATTTTAGAAAATTTAGTAAAAATTTCGACAGAGTCTCCCCGAAAATATTAGACCTTTTACAGCAATTCCATACGGAATTCTGCTAACAATTAAAAATATGACATCACAGGCAATAAATATCAATCCTCCCAGGCGAAACCAAGCAACATCACACAGGCATCATATATATAAGGCTCCAGGGGAAAAAATCATAATATAATGCAAGATACAAAATAAAAACCAAAAATTCGTTTGAAAACGTAATGGATTTTTTGAAAAACCTTCGAAAAACTTTTCAAAAACCAAACACAGAACCCAATACTCCACAAAATTGCGGGTACGGGTATTAACATAACTATATTATATTATTATTATATACAGATACTTACATAATCTCCCAAAATGGTAAATATTACAACTATTACATCCTTCACCAAAATTTACACCAACCAATCGAATGAGAGATAAAAAAACTTTACAGTGTTGTAGAAAAACACAATGCTTCAAGTCTTCAAAAATGTGACCAAACAGTGTACCTAAAAAAACAGTAAGAGTTTTGAAACAGATAGTAAGAGTTTACAATAATCAATGAAAACAATGAGAGTTTTAAAACTAACTAACAACAAACAGCAAACAATAACTATTTGTTGAGGTACTAATATGAGATGGAAGTATTTATGATTAATTTGCTGAGGTACTAATATGAGAAATTTGTTTTTCAGAGGACGGTTCACAATTTTTGAGCTTTCAAGTGAAAGAAACTTCTATTACAATGTGGAAGCTATGTGTATAGACCCATAGCTCGATGTCAACATTCCATGAACAACACTTCTGCATGCTCTTGGTGAAAATTCATATATATCATTCTTAATGATTATTATCCATATCCATATGCAAGATTTCAGGAAGAGGTTTCATTGATATGGAAATAGAAGTATATATAGTAATTTTTTCAAGATAAAGTAAAAATTAAAACGAAACATAAAACAAAAAAAGTTGCAAAGGTGGCTAATGAGATAACTTTTGTTTAGCAAATGTATCACCTTCTATATCTTCTATGAAAAATGATAGTTTGAATGCTAAAAAAAATTCCTTTTGAATTTTTCATCATGTTTAAGGCATCGTGCCATGAAATTGACTTACATTATTTTTTTCAATCACACAACTATAGTGAATAGGTCTTTTTATAAAAAAAATTAACCCGTTTTTTTTTTTTTGATAAAAGATGACCGTAGTCATCGTCTCATTAATGATCATTAAGGAAACAAAGTAGTACAATACAGATACACGTGCTTATCCGAAGCACAAACATAACAACAACAAAGAAAAGAAAGGACAACATCTAATTATACATAAACCAAGGTAACGATACAATTCAGATGTAGCAACGCAGTTGCGCTAGATTGGACACCTCTATCCTTCTTGAGAGGGTCGCCTGTCTCTGCACCTCCTCCTTCACTAGGCTCCTTCGATGTTTCTGATTCTCTTCGCCGACTCTTGAACACTTGCCCAATCATGAATTAGAACAAAAATTTTATGCATTGAGTGAGAAAATCTGTAAAAACTGTTGTAAAATCTGTAAAAAATTAACCTGTTACAGACATCATGTTGTGAGATAGAAATGATAAATTAGTAACATTATGAACCTCTTAGCATCTTTGTGAACAAAAAATTTGAGTTTTTAAATGCAATATTTGTCAAGTATTATGATGTATATGCCAATAGTATTTGATATGGTGTTATGGTTTTTAGTGCTGATGTTAGAATTCAATTGGGTTGGCAAAATCTTATGTATCTGAAAGATTCTGTATGGACATTTTTGTGGCATTATGTTATCATTGTGATTAGTAAAAAGTTACAACATATTTCCTTCATTAGCATGATTTAACATGAACTTCATTTTGATTTCTAAAAATCCATTTGTTTTCTTATTTTAATTGCATATATATCTGTTGGGCTATATATCAATCTCATCTTGTGTGGTAAACATTTTTTCCAGATTAGGTGCAGGACCTTGTCTAGCATGGCCGCGAAAGGTTTGAGATAATGACAGAGATCCAGGTGGTAAAATCAGCCCCCCCCCCCCCCCCCTCTATCGTTCTTGATAATGGCCATTCGATCACCTATGCTAGACGGACAGGATAGGACCTGTAGTTCTTGGTGAACGAGCAAGTTGCCAGGAAGCTGTACTAATACAGATCTTATGATCCAGTATTTTCCTACTATGAATCTCGGAACATCAACTATTATGCTAGAAGCTCTAGTCTTCTTATATGGAGCTATATGAAAATTCCAAAAATAACTCATTCACAAATAACGACAACCCAAAAATATACCTCATTCACAAATAATATAACTCATTCACAAATTCGACTGAAGAACAAATATTAAGTTAAAATAAATTACCAAAAAAAATGCGGCCAAATTCTCTCAAGTGTAAATTACCAGGACCGGGACTTCACACCAGCAAAGTAATAATGCAGAACCCAGCAGAGTACCTCCATATACTTCTCTACCTAGAATAGCATGAAGAAGATCACATTAACCGTAATATCCAGTTGCTATTAGAGATGAAGATCAAGAGAATCCAAACCTACAATATGATAAAAACACTGTATTCAGATGTTCTTCTTGTCTAATGCATACAGTTCTGGCTGCTAATAGTTCGCAATGGTTGATTAGATGAATAAAAAATTTGCAAAGCTAACAACAACAATGTTTTCTTAAAGCAGTAAGTCTAGCAAGTAATCAACTTATTAGCTTCGCAGCCAAAGTGTCCTCAACTAAAAATTAAAGTCATGAAGTTTCCTCATTCCAAGCAATTTTAAAAAGCAACTAAATACCAGTATACTACCATCTAACACAGTTAGTAATCGGTGTTGGAAGATATAAAGGACATACTGGTTATATCACATAGCTTTTGAAGACGACTGACTCACAATTCATATCTAAGCCTTTTCATCAAAATGAGGATTGTCAACAGGATATCAATGGATATATAAATACTATCAGGACCTTAATAAATTTCCATTAATAATAAATCTTTTGCTAATTCGACAATAAAAAAGTCGGCAGAAATAAATACTAAAAGGAAATGGGAATTAATAGTCACTAACCTGTTAAGAAAAGATTCGTACTGATGAGCATCAGCAGAAACACACCCAGTGCCAATATCAACAGGGTAGCCACCCATAACAAAAAGCTTTCCATTAACAACAGCTACTCCAAACCCAGCTTTTACCGAACCTGGCATTGGTGGAAGCTTTCGGTGCTCGTCGCCTATTGAACCCAAAACCTCCCAATGGGTTCCTTTTCCTTCAGTATCACCAGTCAAAACATAATTCGATTCCTCAAGCTTACCAACCTCCTTTCTCACAGTAATGAACTCTTTGCTTTGAATGAATGACCTCCACTTCTTGCAAACAGTACCCAAAACAGGTTCAACAATCCACAATTTTCCCAACCCTATTTAACAACAACAAATCAACAATCAACAATCAAAAATAATAATAATGATAGTATGCATTTGAACCTTACAATTTAAAATAATGTTGTATCGTTCTACATAATGAACCTTACAATTTAAGAGAATCACTTTGAATATGTTGTTTGGGGGAGGCAAAGTTGCAAACTTAGATCCCTGAAATGGAAGGATATCAACATGTGTGTTCTTAAAATAGGAAGATCTACCAAACTATTAGCTCATGTGACATAAGCTAAATATATACAAATAATGAGTTAATTGAAAAAAACTGTTCATAAAGACTGTTACCTCTCGACGGTGACAGTTAGGACCAGGAAGTTGAGTTGAATAAAATGTAATGATCCGTAGAAATTGGGAAGCCTGCAGGAATATCTTCAATTGCAAATCAAAGAATAACAACACACCTATGGGAACTATGGTATCTAGTATCAAGAAACTTACAACTAAAAACGCGAACACTCGAGGCCAGAGAAGAACTGTGTAGAAGTGTTTGCTCTGATAAATGAAAGGATGAAATGTCCACTGTAGAAGGAAAGACATGTCAACACTCAAATAAATAACATAGATGATAAATCGATGGAGGATGCTATGCTAAGGCATAGAAGATGTTACTGTTAACTAATAGTACATAATACCAGGATCACATATGAGACCTCATATCAAAACAAAGCTAAGGATGCAATGTAATACGGACCATGCATAATCATGAATAAGAACAAATGTTGTTCTTCAGTTAGAAAATGGATAAAACATAATACAATGAAAAATGCTTCTCTTTAAAACATAACAAAAAAATCTTAATTGATCAATAAACAGCAATGGCAAAATAGCTTACTGTCCCTAGTTATTTACTAACACTGAGTGCAAATTAGAAAATATGGACCAAGAACAAATGGATATAGCTTGGAACCCACTAACATATAAGTTCTAAAACTAGCTATATTCTCTGCAGAGTGAAAATCTAGAATGTCTACATACAGCTTTAGATAGGATATAGTCATTGCCTAATAGATGACTCAATACTTGAATAATTCAATTAATTTTGGGTCCTGGACTATAAAATTAGCATGAAAACATAAGTTTCTAATACATTAGGTCATTTGAAGTATATTGCATTGACAACTTAAGTTATCTGAGTTCTGCTGCAAATACACTTGACCAACTAACAAATGCATACTATCAAATGCTATAAAGATTAAAACTGGCTAAACAATACACTTCAAGAATTTTTGCATACACATATTAAAAGGATGGGACTATATCAACGGTATTTTATAAAAGGTGAACAAATTAGAAAAAAATCATAAACCTCATAGATACAAAATTCACAAATAATACAAATCCTAATTAGTCAACATTCTCAAATCCCAAAATACTCCACAATCCCTAATTATTCATCACACAATCCCAAATAATTACATTCATAAATACGAAATTTATTAAAAGTTAGAAATATTCATACATAGGGTTTGAGAGCTAGAGAGAGAGAGGAAGAAGGATGGCAGGCAAGGGCAGGGAGGACGATGGAGGGAACAACGGCAGGGAGTACACCAGAGGAGCGGGGGCGGGGATCACCTGAGGCAGTGCGAGCTATTGCGGCGATAGGCTAGGGCTCCGAGAGAGAGAGAGAGAGAGAGAGAGAGAGAGAGAGAGAGAGTAGTAAAAACAAATCAAAAAACCTGATGAGATCCGAAAAAAATAAGAAGGAATACCGGGCATTTCCTCAAAAAATGTCGGGGTATAAATCTATAGCCCGGCGTGTTTCTTAAAACGCCGGAGTATATAAATTTTTAAGGAAAGTAATATCTTTATCATAACCGTGAATATGTGATACAATTTAAATCAATAAATGCCTGTAAATATCAAGTTATATTTCACAGAGTTGCCAAATCATCATATCGACATATGGATCAATGATTCCATATAGACATTTGGATCAATAATCGTCATTTCGATATTTGGGTCAATATCGACATTTGGAAAAAATAATGATTTTGAATTTGGAGAAGATCATGCTCATCGTAAATTACATTGTTTGTTGGATCTAATAATAATAGTCTTCAATAAACAGAATTAATTACATGAACCCACCTTGATCCATAGGAATCTTTTGCATGACCATGTTAAGTTCTAAAATGTATCAAAAAAGAAAGCAAAGAAGAACTTTAAGCAACATATATTTTTAGCATAATATTTTCCATAAAGTCATGACAATCTTCATATATTTTGAAGAATCTCTATGCAGAGAACACATGAAAACCTATATCGTTTTTTTTTCTTCTGAATAAAGGCTACGTTGTAGTCTAATCTTGAATCTAAAATCTCCCTTTATAAGATTTCTTACTGTCTGAACTACAACTTGGAAATGTACATCGGAGTTGGATTTGTCCCTGCATATGCTTTGCCTCCTATATGATATTTTCCCTTTTGTATTCCCTTCCTTTCTTTTTTTTGGCTATAAATGAAGAGAACAAAGAAATCTAACAACATCTAACACAAACCCAACAAACAAACAAACAAATCATCAGCTACTTGTTCAAATGCACCAATTCTAACTAAAAATTCTAATAGTTCTAACTAAAATTCTAACTACAATTCACCTAAAATCCAATCTACAATGCACCTAAAAATCCAATCTTTAGATGAGAATTGTAACTAACCCATCTAACACAAACCCAACAAAACCAATGCAGTATACCTGAGATCGATGGTGAGATCGGTGGTGAGAACGGTGGTCAGGAGAAGAGGGACGGTGGTGAGATAGGTGGTGGGATCGGGGATGAGGTCGGTGGTCGAGAGAGCGAGAGAGTGCTAGCACAAAGATGCATAGAGCACAATATTCCTTTCGTGCACTGCGTTCATCATAGTTCTAGCAGAAAAGGATACTTTAACGAACCAAAAAGTTGAACAAAAAAATCAAAAGATGCATAGAGCTTGACTCTAATCCAAAGACTGGAAGATTGACCAGATTTTATGCTCAGGTGTCAACTTTGGTTTCCTTGGTGTATGACTTGGTTCAAGAATCCCAGCAAACGAGAAAGGAAATTGAAGAAAAAGAATGAATCCCAAAAAGGAGAAAAAGGTCAAAAACCAAAATCTTTGTAAAGTTTTTTTAAGGAACTTCAACAGGGTTTTACAATAAGAGCTGCATTAATCTACAACACTAACTACACCTTCAAAGTAATTTCAAACAGAATACTACATGGACTGAAATTTTAAATACAAACAAATAAACAACTACACAACCTACAGGTGGTGTTGAAGCAGGAGCAGACAACTGAAGCAAAGTTAGAAGAAAAAGAAAGAATGGAAACCTATTTCTTTCCCAAAAAAAATAAGTCATCTACAAATTTATGATAGTAGTAACCTGAAAGAAAACATTTAAAGGCTTTTACCACCACTAACGAAAGATGCTCTAACAGGATATCACTAACTCTACACACACCAGAATAGGTAAAGAGTTGACAAATTCCCCAAGCAACTTAGTCATGAGATTCTCTTCAATTTTGATGAAGCAATTGATCTGTATATAAAGGAGGGGAAATATATGATATTAACTTTGATGTTCAATAAACGCCTACAAAAGTATAATGCACGTGCTATAAACGCCTACAAAAGTATATGATCATTAAATGAAATGAATTGTCCATAAGAAAAAAAATAGTCAAGCATTTAAAAATTGCAAAGAATACATAATTTTGATATAGCTTGGCCAAAGGAGAGATTTCTAGTGTGGGCGCAGGCATTGAATGGTATCTAGCAAGGATCACGAGATCAGGTGTAGTACGCCTGACCTCTTCATGTCCTCAAACAAAAGGAAGGCTTCATTGTAGCAGCCACTCTTGACAATAATTGCAAATTGAATTTGAATGATATATAGTTACGAAAAAGTTAGGAGGAGATATTAATATTTAGTACAGACTCTATACACAACAATCAGGTCTCATAATTGAAAAAAATAATAAGAAAATGCATTAGTACTTGAACTTTTTGATCTTACTAAAAATACATGTTTACTTGAATTTAAATTCTCTACATAAAGTTGTCAATACATACTTCTTTATATAGAAAAAAGGAGATTTTTAAATAAAGTTTGTGTATTTGTAGCGCCCCGAATTTTCAATATGATATCTCGGAAATACGTGGCACAATTCTCAGCATCAATTTCAAATGTAATATTAAACACAGCCAAATACCAATAAAATATTTTTTTCAACTTTCATTACATTAGTTTTTACATAACACAGCGGAATACAATACACATTGAATCACAAATTTCTTTCTTACAATTTCTTTTACAACATTACATAACCCATTACACCAATTTAACTCAAGCATCCAAAATCCAAGCTACAAGTAATCACCTATAAAACATGAGGCTAAAGATAACTCTAACCCCCCAAACTAAAGGTGTCAGCCATAACGGTGTGAGTGACATAAAAACAAACGACATAAATAGAACATGGAATCATAAATAACATGTAATAAGTAAGAACAATATAAGGTAAGATATAACAATAAGACATGAAAACATCAAGTGGAACATGACTAAGTGTCAAGTGCAGAAAACCAGGAAAACACATGCTTAAACCAAATCAAGAAAACACAATACTACATGCTCACTCTCTAATGCGTACTTGTCGGATTCTATGCATCCCACTCTACATAGTTCCGGTGCAAGCCCTTAACGTCTCCACATTGTAGGGTTTAATCCCCCGCTATGCAACTAATCCTAACACGATGACTACCACGAGATAAAGATAAACTGTGAGTATTAGCCCATGCTCCGATAATTCTAGAGGTCAATCTCTATCCACAGATAATTCTGGAGACTATTTCACTCATACCTGAGAATCTTCGAGAATACCCCACACCGCAAGCGATGACACCTCATCACACGGATACCACATGTGTGTCGCCTCTACCCCGATAATTCCGGAGATCAATCCCACACCACAGGTAATTTTGGAGACTATTTCACTCACACCTGGATAATTTCGGGGATTATCTCACACCGCAAGCCATACTGAGGTCCATAACTCATGTTCCCTTTCATCATATCACCATTAGTGCTTGTCCTTAACTTTTTGAGTTAATTAGTTTACTTACGAATCACCTAGAGTTGGTGTACCCCACCGGATTTAACTCAATAACTGATCAACTAAAATGCCTCAACAGGCTCAAAACACAATTATCTCAACTGCAGGTATACTAGGGTCCCACACACCCCCTAGGGACTCACACTCAACCATCCAAACCAAACCTTCCATTAACAATACTTTAATAAACAATTTGGAAACATATGTTCAATAGGAAATAAGGTTTAGAATAGTAAATTATAGATCCAAAACATTTGAAGAATAACTCATTTAAAATAGCATCAGAATAACTCAAGAACATCAGTAACAATCGACTATATATAGGAGTTGGTCGACTTGTCCAGAGTGAAAATCCAAGACTTCAAGAAAATAAATCTAAGTAATAGCAGTCGACTGTAAAAGCATAGGTCGACTGTCCAGAATGACAACTCCAGAACTTTACATAAAATAATTCTAAGTACTAACAGTCGACTGTAAAAGGTCATCGGTTGATTGTCCAGAATGAAAATCCAAATTTCAGGAAAATATCAAAACAGAGCAGACTCAGTCGACTGTTTTGCCCGAAATTTCAAGAAAACAAGAAAAACACAGTAGCCAGGTAATGACGGTCGACTGTCGACCTGCAGACTGCAGTTTTTAGTTGTACACTTTTTAACCGATACGGAGTTTTACTTAATAAAAATGAATTATGTAAAAAGCATATTTCTGATATGATCAAATACGACTTGTAGAATATATAAGAGTCAATAAAACCAATCAAAATCACTTAAATTAACAAAAATAGAAAATTTTTAATTTTCTTCAATAACAATGAAGTACGAAATTCATGTTAATCGTTTGTGCATGCTCGTGCACTAAAGAAAATTTCACAAGACATTCGATTAGAAATAGCAACATATTCAGAATTTAATCTTAATATTCAAAGAATCCAATTTGAGTAATACCTTGCACAATCCCAAAAATCCCTAATTTAGTTGTATAGCATCAAATATCATTCAATTTCTCCCAAATCCAATTCTCAAGACAAGAATTTATGATTCATTAATCCTTCTCAAAACTTCTCAAACCCCATCGTCATTATTAACTCATGGACATACAAGGTTAATATTATCATAATGATCAAGTTGTGTTCACCAAACTCAAAATAATATGGATCTCAAACCATACACATGCAAATCCACTCATGGATAACTAGGGTTCACAAAAGATAAATCTTTAATTCAACAATCCATCCAATCCATCATGTACATATTCATACTCAACCCTAGCATGCTTTCTAAAAGATGAATCACCACATCCAACATTCAAAGACCAAAATAAAATAAATATATCACTCACCTTGTTGAAGAAATTGAACGAAGATGAAAGAAATAATAAGAAAAGCTCATTCTAGAAAGAAATCCAAGATCTTCCTTTAGAACTCCAAAATAATAAGAAATAATAAATCTCATGTATTGTGCAGCGAATGACGGCTACAAAACCCTATATAGTCCGGAATTTAAGATTCTAGGGTTTTAGAAAACATTTGCAAAATACTCCTTTTTAAAATGTCCATTTTCATAATTAGACCCTTTTATTGGAAATTAGTAAAAACCAGTTTTAATCAAGTTCAAAAATTGAAAAGATCCCCTCCAGCATCAGCCGGTTCTGTAGGAAAACCCATAAAACAAATTTTGCATTTTCATCCCTTCCAATAGCAATTTTGCAAAAAGATCCTCTTTTACCAAGACTTGTGAAATAAGTCAAATGTGTAGAAACTAGAGGTAAAATCTTTACTCCTGAATTAACTAGGGATTATATTCAGCCCAAAAATCTGGAAATCTGGAGTTTTCACCCCATTTGGTAATTTTGCACAAAAGTATTTTTTGTAAAAATTGCAAATAAGTCCAATAATTTTCAGAAAAATCTAGAAAAATCCCAAATAATCTCAAATAATAAATAATGAGTTTTCAAAAAATAATTTTTGGTTTTGAACTTCCCAAGTCAACATTTGCACGTGTTTTGCACGTGTAAAAATGATGAGATAGTTATTAAATTACAAAAAAAAATCATTTTAATTCACTTTCTAATCTCAAACAATATTTTTAAAATACGGGGTACTACAGTATTAGATATGCAGCTTTGCTTATATTATAAATTAATTGAAGGTAAGAATTCAGATCAATTATCTCATCAAGACATGGTATGTATACTGTGTCAATTGCCCGTATAGGTGATTAGCAAAATATCTCATAGACTAAGAGATTCCGCAAAAGAAACTTTGTTTTACACATACTGATTGATAAACACATATTTTTAATGATATTACGGTGCCTCCAGTGATGAAACTGCATATCTAATACACAAACTTTAAAGTCGTTCTATGAAACACACACCCTGCGTGCATCCTCTCCGCACCCAAACCCTCATGCCCCAACTCTAAATTACCAGTTTGCACAACCGGGCCCAAATCCGAACCCATCTTAGCAACAAGTCCCTACACTTCCTTTTTTTCCCTCTCCCATATCGACAGCAAACTGATAAAAATGCGACTTTACTTGAGATCCCACTAAAATGGACCATAAAGATTAAAAAAAGATGCATAAGATATTACTATTTACTAAGGTATGATGATCAAGTTCAGTTTATGAGTTCATCTGTGACTGGTCCCTTTTTTGTTCTACTTTTTTTCTCTTCTTTTGAGTCAATGTGAATGGGTATTTCTGTATTGATATTGGGAGTGTTTCTCATTTTGCTTTCCAAGCACAATGAAGAGGGGCTTAATGATTTATTTGCCAACTCAACACAATTAACCTTTCAAGAATGCCACCCCAAAACAATGGGTACTAAAATTGATAAATATACTTTTGAAGATTAATAAATAGCACCAAACTCCTTGAAGATTATGATGGGATAGCACATTAGTAATTTAGTACAGTATTATAGAAAATTTCAAAGAGTTCTTAAACTTCAAAAACATTCTTAATTAGTAAAGATTTGGGCACACTAACCACGATTCGAACTATGGGTCTCCTACTTCCTATAACTTGGTAATTCTTAAATTTATATCGAATTTATTATCCATTGATCACCAACAGTGGTAGGCATATTGGTTAAAGGGTTGATTTGGAGAATGCTAATGCTAATCTAGGCATCCAACTCAGTTTAACATTTATAAAAATGGAAGGAGAGTGAATCAAGCATAGACTGTTTAACTATTGTCCCTCCAGTGAGTTAAAAAGTAATAATAATTCAAACTGAACAAAACCCTTCACATGGATTATAAAGGGAAACACAATCATACACCAACAATGAAAAACCGTATGGATAATGTAAACTTAATTTTCAAAGTTGTCTTAGCTGTTGGCGGATATCTTTTTTGAGAAAATTGCTGAAAATCATTTTTACTCACATATCCAGTTATTGCTTTGGATTGAAACATACATTTGAGAATTGAGAAAATAAATTTCAGGGTGCCATGGAAAAATTTTATGACTTCACATACATACGAATTCTCAAGCTAGACATAATATAAATAGCACCAGAGTGTTTTATATTGTACAACTCCTTGAAGATTATGATATTTGTCTCAAAAAATATACATTTGGATGTATTTTACTCACATATCCAGTGATTGCTTTAGTACTAATGTTCAATGAATGACTTTGCAACCACTTGATGTGTGAGTAAAATATATTGTAACATGAATACCATGCTGAAAATAAATTTATTTTCCCATCACTTCCAAACAATACAGTGAACAATGCAACCAAACTAAGCATTCTTTTACATGAAAAAATTAGTATACGCACCTTCTTAATCGCCTTTTTGGCTGCTAAGCTTTCGGTTGCAAGTTTGACCTCTGTAAGAAATTGGCAAAAATTACAATGCACCTAAAAATTCAATATACAATGCAGTCAGTTTACAATCCAATTTGTAGATGAGAACCCAAATCTAACACAAACCTAACAAAACAAATATAACACAAACCCAAATCTAAAACGAACGTGTGCAGTGAAGTATACCTGAGATATAGAGAGGGTGAAAATGGTGGTCAGAATCAACTCAGATTGTGGTTGGGGTTCGGTAGTTGGATGGGGGGAGGTCGGGGCTGTCGATGAGAGCGGAAGGGAGGCGAAGGGGAGTTGCGACTGGAGTTGGGGGGGGGGGGCATCGGCGGTGACAGGAAGGGTCGACGGCGGGAGGGCGGGGCTGAAGAGGCGCCGGAGGGAGAGAGAGCAAGGGGGACAGTGAGAGAGAGCGGGGAGAAAGAGAGTGGAAGAGAGGCGCAGGGGGGTCGAGACCGGAGTTGGGGGGACCGTCGCTGGCGACGGGAAGGGTCGTCAGCGGGAGGGCGGCACTCAAGAGGCGTCGAGGGAGAGAAAGCGAGGGGGACAGTGAGAGAGAGCGTGGAGAGAGAGAGAGAGCGGTAAAGTGAGAGAGACGGAGTGAGAAAGACAAAGAGAAGGGGGGTGTTTTGGGAAAGAGAGAGAATGTGTGAGTAGGTTTTGAATTTGTGGGGTTTAAAATTTTGGGTGGGAAAATATGTTTTGTGATGTTAGATCTGGGCCATTGATTTTGGAGGAGATTGAATGTGAGCCACTTGATAGCTTTCTTTGTAATTTATTATATAGATATATAGGCAAATGCTCGGTTGAAAACGGGTTCGGTTGAAAACAAACCCGTTGGTTTGTTTTCAACCGAGTTGGAAAAGGACCATCTTGGTCGTCCGATCGCTCATCAAGATGATGAGCAGATCAGATTCGCTCCACTCTGATCGGCTTGGTTTCTTAGTTTTAGCAGAGGGGTATTTTTGGTACTTCACGCCAAAAAATGTTTCGGTTTTTTGGCGTGAAGTTTTTTTTGTCGAAAAAATCACTTAGGTTGTTGTTGGAAACAACGGCCAAGGTTGTTTTTTTTATAAAAAAAATCAACCTCGACCGTTGTTTTCAACAACGGCCAAGGTATGTACAAGTGTTTTTCCAAACACTTGTACATACCCAGATCTCCCTTACCCTGTCTTCGTCACAAACTCTCTCTCTCTCTTTTTCTTCAGCTCCCGAAATCCATCCCCAAACCCTAGTTCTCTCTCCCAACTCCCTTTCTCGATCTCTTTGCCTTCTCGATCTCTCCCTCTTGTCGAAGCCTCTCTATCTCTCTCTTCCTCTCCCGAATACCCCAAACTCCCAAATCACCTGAACCGTAGCACAAATTCTCCAACCCCCTAGCCTTTACAAGTTGTTCGTCTACAACAGCGGCTTCTCACATCTTCGCCAACTCTCTCTCTCTCTCTCTCTGTGGACCAGATATTTACTTAATCACAATTTACTATAATGAACTATATTAATTTCTTGAATTATTTTTCAATTTTGGAGTTTGGTTTTTTTGTATTATGTGTAGTAGTCTATAATTTAGAGAGTACACAATTAGCTCTGATCAAGTATGTTATATATATTTTGTTGACATTTTTGTAGATGTAGTGTTATTTGTAGTTGTGGAATATAGGAAAAGGAAATAAACGAGATCCAAAAATTTCTAAATTTTACGAGTATGTCGGACTCACCACGTAGAAGGTAACGGAACTTGTAGAGGCGATTTCCATCTCACGGTTTGCAAAATACGTTCGTTTATCACTTTTATTCAATACAACGAATATAAAGCGATACACGGCCGTATCTTTCAAATCGAAAGTCGGAACTCACCTCTGCAAGTTCCGTTGACTTGTGTTTGGCCAGACTTGACAGCCAAATTTGAGAATTTTTGCATCTCGTTTTTGTTGTTTTGACGCGTATATGAAAAAACTACAATCTACCTCGGAACTTTTTTAGTACGTTCTCAATAGAAAAATGCTTAAACGAAGTCCAAATAATACAAAACTGTGCGAGTAGGTTGGGCTAACCATTCACAAGCCAACGCAACTTGTAATTGCGAGTTCCAACCGACGGTTTGCGAGATACGTCAATGTATCGCTTTCCGCTCTTTTTTCAAGAGTGAAAGCGATACATGGCCGTATCTTCCAAACCGTGGGTCAGAACTCGCTTTTACAAGTTGCGTTGGCTTGCGTTTGGTGTGCCAGACTTGACGGCCAAATTTTGGAATTTTTGCATCTCGTTTGTGTTGTTTTGACGCGTATATGAAAAGACTTCAATATACCTTAGCACTTTTTTAGTACGGCCTCAATAGAAAAATACTTAAACGAAGTCCAAAAAATACGAAACTGTGCTAGTAGGTTAGGCTAACCATTCACAATCCAACGGAACTTGTATTTGAGAGTTCCGACCCATGGTTTGAGAGATACGTCAATGTTTCGCTTCCCGCTCTTTTTTCAAGAGTGAAAGCGATACACGGTCGTATCTTTCAAACCGTGAGTCGGAACTCGCTTCTACAAGTTGCGTTGGCTTGTGTTCGGTGTGCCAAACTTGACGGCCAAATTTTCAAATTTTTGCATCTCGTTTGTGTTGTTTTTTATGCGTATAAGCGAACTTTTAAAATTTTTGCATCTCGTTGGCTTGTGTTTGCTTTTTTTTTCGGTGAATAATTTGTTTTATATATGCAAACTTTCTTACAGAGAAATGGTGAGAACGAGGAAAACCGGAAGGACATCTAGGGATGCTCGGGGGAAACATTCCACAGAAGTAAGAGAACTATTAATTTTGTATTGTTCCATTTGTTTTTAGTGTTATTGTTAGTACACTAATAATAATTGTGTTTTGTGTTTGTGTAGGTTGGTGCATCTTCTTCGATGACATCACGTCGTGGTCCAGGACCAATATTTGACGATGAACTGACCATGCAAGACCGCCACAGATCCGCAGCAGTGTGGGGTGGGACAACGCGGAGGTGTAATTTTCGCACCCACGAGACCATAAAGGTACACCCACGTATTGTCGAGTACCTAGTTCCGACCGGTTTTTACGGAATTAGTATGATGGGTCAAGTTAAACTCGACCGAGCACTTCTTTCAGCACTCGTGGAGTGATGGAGGCCAGAATCGCACACCTTCCATCTACCGGTCGGAGAGATGACGGTGACGCTACAGGATATAGCGATAATCTCCGGTCGTCTATTAGATGGGCTGGCTGTGACGGGTAATATAAACTTTGATAAAATAGAGCTATGTAATGAACTCCTCGGTACAGAGTTTGATGAGGAGGCCGCGGAAGATAAAGATATCTGACTATCTTAGTTGAAGGAACATTTTGATGGGACGTTGACCGATGCATCACCCGACCACTATATACAGTCCTACACCAGAGGTTACATTCTAACGGTGCTCAGAAGGGTTCTCTTACCTAACTCATCCGGTGATACGGTGCACCTCATGTATTTACGATTGCTCGCCGACCTAGGCTTAGCTGGTCATACAGCTGGAGAAGTTGTGCGTTGGCAACGTTATACAGGTCATTGTGTTCTATAGCACTAGATAGGACCGAGATGACCGGTCCGATGGTTTTGTTCCAGATTTGGTCATGGGAGCGACTGCACTTGGGTCGTCCCCGAATTAGGAGACCGGCGGTCGGTTGGATGGCCGAACCAGAAAATCCTCATCTGCTAGCACCCTTAGGGGTATATTGGGCAGGTAGTCGGAGTTACAAAGACAACCCAAAAGGTATACTAACGTACTACAGAGATGAGCTCGACCAACTACGAAAAGAGTTCGTGATTTGGGTGCCGTATACACCCGAGCGGGTGGGAAGACTACCACCGATGTGCACGACCGGGTCGTAGTTGTGGATGACGATGGCTCCACTCATCAACTTTGGTATAGTAGAGCATCCGCAGCCGGAGAGAGTCCTTCGGCAATTTGGTCTTCAACAAGATAGTCCCTCAAGGTGCAGAAACTTATACGACCATGAGTTACATGCCGTGAGGGGTACCGGTCGCATGCCTACTCATGATTGGGCAGATTTCCATTGTGTTCACGTTGCAGAATGGAACGAGCGACGGTCTGAACTTATAATTGTTAATGTCCCAGAGTACGATGGCAAGCTGCAAGGAAAGTACATGCAATGGTTCAGATCAATTACATATTTGTACATCTCTCCCGATACAGAACTACCTACTGGTGTTCAATGAGTAATTGAGGAGAGGGAGATTGAACCACCACCCGCCTATTCTAGTTCACAACCCATGTTCCAACCGAAGGCCTCAGCTATACGTACATTGGTGAGTATAATATTCAAATTTTGTTGAATGTTTGTTATATTTAAAGTTATTAAATTGTTTACTTTTCCGAATGTGTTTGATTTTATTTTTTTGGTTTTTTGTTTTAGATTGATAATACGATGGACATGGCAAAAGAATGCGCGCAAAAGTAATGCGGGAACACCTATGAAGAAGTTCGCTCAGAGGATGTTCTCTTTATGTCGCACCAATTTGGATGTTTTGGGAGAGGGTGAACGTTTGGATAGAGCATTAAGCGCACCGAGAGGGCAACGAAAGAGCATGAGGGATAGGACAGCTGCAGTGATAGGGCAACAATGGGAACAACAACTCAGAGAACAACAAGGTACATCTTCACCTTCATCTCAAGAAGAAGAGCAACAAGATGTGAATGAAGAAATGGTTGTTGGAGACGTACATGAGGAGGGAGAAGAAGAAGAAATTCCTGAGGCATCATCCCCGCTCCGGCGACGAAATCCTACTCAGAAGAGGCGAGCACCACAACCATACACACCCGGCTCTTAGCTAATATACGATACAATTTTTTTGTTGTAGTATTTTATTCAAAAAATTTTTTATTCCTGTTGTAACTTATTATGTGATAATTGTTGTTCGCAAGTGTGAGTGTTGTTGATGTTGTTGTTATTAATTGGTAGTAGTCAATTATGTTGGTGATTTTGGTGGCCGTACGTAGGAATTTATTTGGAGAGTGTAGGTGTTGGGAAAGTGTTTGCATTTTGAGGGTGATTCAATTGTAGTAGTTGTAGCTGCTGTTGGAGTTGTAGATTTTTTTTTTAAACCTAGGCTGTTGTTGAAGACAATGGCCTAGGTTGTTTGCTGGAAATTTTTTTCATCAATAACTCTCTCTGTGTATTGGAGCCTGAAGACAATGGACTAAGGTAATAAAAAAATAGGGTGTTGCTCTCTGACTTGTTGCTCTTTTGAACTCAAACAAGTCACAGAGCACCCCAAAAACTTCAACTTTTGGCCTATTACCTAGGCCGTTGTTGGAGACAATGGCCTAAGGTATAAAATAAATAGGGTGTTGCTCTCTGACTTGTTGCTCTTTTTAACTCCAACAATTCAGAGAGCATCCCAAAAACTTCAACTTTTGGCCTATAACCTAGGCTGTTGTTGGAGACAACGATCTAAAGTATAAAAAAAAATAGGCTGTTGCTCTCTGACTTGTTGCTCTTTTTAACTCCAACAAGTCAGAGAGCACCCCAAAAACATCAACTTATGGCCTATAACCTAGGTTGTTGTTGGAGACAATGGCCTTAGGTATTAACAAATTTTATGGCATCCCAATAGGCCAATATAGAAAGCTACTGATCCAAAGAATAATTTTGCACATTTAACTTAGGTCGTTGTCTTCAACAATGGCCTGAGTAAAAAAAATAAAAAAAAATAAAACAACACTTTCACACTGCAGCTATAATCTCCTAACAACACCTTCACACTTAAGCTAAATTATACACAACCCATCAGCTACAATCTCCCAACAACAACAACAATATTAACAATCGACACAAACCAACAGCACTTGAGTCTGAAGAACATTTACAGTTAACAACAAAAAGTAATTAACAACACTTGCATCAATATGTAATATACCGAAACATTACATTAAAAAAATTTCAATTCACAATGGATCATCATATCTCTCGTCAGAACTCTTTTCATCGGATGGAATCACTTCTTGCGGATTGTTTGGCCTTCATTCAAAGATAAGTTAGTTAGCGAGAAACTCATTTACCACAAATGAAGTATATTAAATTTAAAAGAGAGACATACAAATAAAGTACGAGTCTTACCCCTCAAATAATGTTGGACAATTTTTTGAATCATGATTCATTTGCACAATGCCGTATCTTCGGCACCGTCTCGGTTTTTTTATGCGGAGTTGCTCTCTTATCGGCCTCAATCTTTTGACGTGAGGCATTCTCTTTGTCGTGCATTGCTGTGGGTCACTTGCACATGTAGGTATGTGTCCACTGCCTTCATCATGAGGTTGTGCACTACCATGCGGTTGTGAACTACCTCCCGGTTCTACACTGTCATGTGGTTGTGAGGCCTGTTCTGGTTGTTCACCCAATCCGGGTTGTAGCCGAGAGACACCATCTATGATCTTCTGCAAATTCTCCAACGTGTATTTGTAACTTTTATTGGAGGAACAACCAAGATCGACAATCTGTTTTGCATGGTAGCTCAACTCACAATATCGAAAAGCAAAATTCTTGGTATTAGGTTCAGTTGGAACAGATGTATAACTTCTTCTTATCACATTCCGGGTCCATCTTCTTTTAATGTATACATCTGAAAGGGAAGTGTGATGGCTGAACCAAAGAGCGGCTAAAATATTCCTGCAAGGAATGCCAACGAAGTCGAAGAAGTGACATGCACATGTAATAATTCCTTTGATTTTGCATAATTGAAGAAGGCGAGCTGGTTCTGATTCTCCACAGAGTATCACATGGAAGGTTGAACTATCCGGTGTCTCAAGATTGCCAACGTAACTCATATTGTACATGAAGCTTTTTGTAACTTCATCTTGGAATTTGTAAAAAAAAATTTAAAGTGTATGTTTTAGCCATTTGTGCCTCCAAAGCCCATTCGCTCTTCAACTTCGGTCTCTTCTCACGGTTACGATGATTTTCTTTCAGTTCATCGTATCTTTGCCTTCCCAAAAAACGGTCGAATATGACGGCAAATTCATGCAAGGAATATTTCTTTTCTGTATGATGCTTCAAGGTAGAATGCGCTGACTCAACCCGTTGGCTACTCAACATGCCAGCCCAAAAAGAATCTTTAGCGTAGACAGGTGCCCAACTTTCACGGATATCAAATAGATCGTTCAACCAGTTGTTACTCTCTAATCCATATTGCGAAATCAAAACACCTCATTTTCCTACAAAGTCATGTACACATTAAGAATTGTAGATGGCATTCTTGAAAGATTCCCTAAACTTGTCGACATCGTTCGATATACGCACCTCCTGCGGTAACTTATCCAAAATATGCCAGATACAAAAAAGATGTCGAGTCTGGGAAAAAACTTTCTTAACTGTGGTGGCGATCCCACGGTCTTGATCGATGGCAATACCGGATGGAGCACGATTCATAACCCCTAACCACTTTTCAAAGAACCATTCAAACGAAAAGGCCGTCTCATTTGGAATGAACCCACCTCCTAAGAAAGTCGATTGTCAATGTTGATTCACTCCAACAAAGGGAACAAATAACATTCCATACCAGTTCATATTATACGTGGCATCAGAGCAAAGTACATCGCCAAATTCTTCATAATTCATCCCAGAAATACCATCAACCCACATACAATGTGACAACCGCCCTTCGGGATCTACTTGAATTTCATTAAAAAAATGAAGGATCCGTCTGTTTTTTAGATTCAAAAAAATCAATTAGCATTGTAGAATCATGTCTTTTCAATGCTTCCTGTAATCTCTAAGTAAATTTCTAACATCTTTTTCGGTGAATCTTACTTGATCGTGACCACCACTAGCACTTTCGAAGAAGAGCATTTGTCGACATGTCTGGATATTAGCTTGGTTGAATTGCTCTATTATCCTTTTATCCGTATTTGACATGAAATAGTTTCAGGGCAAAAGATGCCTTCAACCAGGTGAGGTAAGTTTGTGATTGTGTTCTTCGTGAAATGAATACACCACCCACGTATTACTTACTTCGTTCAATTTTATATGAACGCAAACCTTGCAACCTGTTCTACAGGTTGTTCCCCGTCTACCATCACTATGTTGACTCGGCGACGACCTGGCTTTATTACAAAGATATGATTTATCTACTTTCACTCCTCCCTTTAATTTATTCCCACCCTTACGCATTGCAAAACCACCACAACGAGCATATGAAGAATAAAATTTTTCGGCCTCAACTAAAGTGGGAAATGTCATACTTAATTTTGGTTTTAGATGTTCTTCCACTAACGGCATGAAATCAATGATTGGTTCTACCTGCACAAAATTATCACCGGCAGATTAACTCTCCGTATCGTTGTTCATCTGGGATAAAAATATATTATTGGTAAATTAATACACACATCATATATAAAACACCTTGTTAATAAACGATTGTGATATATATACATACGAAACAAAAAAAAGACGTCAAAAAATACAAAACTCTGCGATTGGGTCCGGCTTGCCGCACACAAGGTAACTGTGACAGTGTAAAAATGGCCTGAGGCCCATCCAAGGCCCAATACAATTCCTACTCAGAAAAGCAAGAATACCGACCTGGTTCGGCTCCGGACCCCTTCAGGGTCGGCGCCGAACCTCGTGTTTGCCCCCACAGCGCCGGCTTCCTCGTACTGACGAGCCTCAGTATCCCCCGGAGTCCGATCCGGAGCAGTCCCTCATGCCGTCCCCCCTCTCTGGCGGGGCGGAGGGATGACCTGGCGCAGCCTAGGCCCTCCGATTCCCCCAGAGGCACAGAGGACTCACGATGGGCCACGTCAGCTCCAAATACCGCCAAGGGTTTCGCCACGTCAGCCCTATACCACTCCCGGTATCACAGCAACCGCCCTAAACCCCCTGGGCCTTCTGCCACGTCAGGCCCATGGGCTTTCGGATCCAAACCCGGCCCCCAAGCGGAACCAAACCCGGTTGGGATTTTCTATAAATACTAGACCCTCACCCACCTTTTGAAGGTAATCAATCTTTTGCCACTTAAATATACCTAGTTATTGCTACTCTCTCACAGAGACTGACTAGAGCGTCGGAGGGTCCGCCACCGGGACAAACCCCGGTGTTTCAGGACCGTCTGCAGGTACACAAGACCTCGGATCCGACCCTTCCGATCCGAGCCCAACCTTCAACGCCTTTCCGAGCTCATCGTAGCCCCCAGAAGGTCAACCGAAGGTCGGCAGACGAGCGGCAATCTCCTTCAATACAAATTGAGTTCGAACTCACACCTGGTGCTTCCACACGCGCCTCAGAAATAAACAGCATCAGGTTGGCGCCGTCTGTGGGAACAGCTGCTCCAGAAGCCGATCCGACCCAGACCCTCAAAGGCCATCGACAGCCGAATCCTCATGGCAACCAAAGGCAAGGGGGCTGCTTCCTCCGTCAACCAACGGGACTCGCCCCCACCCACCAATAAAGCCAGGCCACGCCCGTCGAAACACAAGGCTCCCTCTCGGGAGTCCCAAGGGAGCGTCGGCCGGCCAGCCCAGCCCGACCTCAGGGGAATAATCCTCAACCGCAAGATTACCCGCAGCAGGAGAAGGGCCGCTTCCAACCCGGCCCCGAACCGCCCGAGGCCACCGTCCGAGGTACGCAGACCCGCGCTCAGCCGAGTCGGAAGACAACCCTCGGACCAACCAAACCGGGCCGAAAGAGCCCCCGTCACTCATAAGGAATTCCAAGACTTCCGAAAAGAAATGCTGGGAGCCCTCCGACGGGCCCCCAGGGAAGAAACCCTCCATTCGCAAACGGGGTCGGACGCCGAAGCCAGCGCGTCCCGCCCTTCAACGATCCAGCCGGGAGACGATGACGTACTCCTAAGACGCCTACAAGAAATGGAGGACCGCCTCGATCACATAAGGGACGGCGACCAAAGAATGGCTCAGGGGTACAAACCTGTCCGTCCACCCTTCTCCGCCCCCATCCTCCTAGCAGAAATACCCCGGAATTTCCGGCCCCCTCAATTCGAGACCTACGACGGCGAGGGAGATCCTGCTGATCACATGGAGGGTTTCAAAACCCTCATGATGATTCACAGCGCCTCGGATATCCTGCTCTGCCGAGCCTTCCCCGCCACCCTTCGGGGTCTTGCTCGCGAGTGGTTCTCGAAACTCGCCCCCGGCTCCATTTACTCCTTCGACCAACTCGAGGGCAATTTTCTTGCCCATTTTGTCACTAGCCGGAAGGCCGAAAGGACCAGCGCCTCATTACTTGGGCTCAAACAGATAGAGGGGGAATCACTCAGAATGTTCGTCCGGAGATTTACCGCTGAGGCAAGGTCGGTCTCCTCCCTCGACCCAGGCGTCGCTTCAGCGGCATTCCGACACAACGTCCGCCCCGGACAGCTGAAGGCCTCTCTGGCCAAGAGACCCCCCATCGACTTCCCCGACCTCCTTAATAGGGTCGAGAAATACATTAGGGCAGAAGAGGCCCTCAACCCCGAAGATGCCAGGGATGCCACCGGGAAAGGAAAGCGGAAGACCGAGGAAGGCGAACCACCGAAGAAAGCTCCAAGGGACCCGGGGGCCATAAAGAAGGTCCCGCCAGTCCCCCGCTTCGAGAGGTACACTCCCCTGACGCATAACATCTCCGCCATCCTCTTGGAAATCGAAGACAAGGGCATCGTCCGACTACCCCCCCGATCTAATAACAACAAGAATCGAGACCAGCGCTTTTACTGTCGCTTCCACAGAGATCACGGGCACGAAACCGACCAATGCCGAGCCCTGAAAGATGAAATTGAAGAACTCATTTCCAGAGGATACCTCCGAGAGTTTACCCGAGAAGGCCCACGGGATCGGCGAGACGCTAGGAACCGGAGGCAATCGCCTCCGAACCCTGCTCCAAACCAGTCCCAGGATCGGGACCCCGACTCCGAGGGAGCCGCGGATATCCCTTTCATCTTGCACTGTGTCCACGGAGGGCCGATGGGAGGCGGATCAAACACTTCCAAAAAAGCCTTCCTCCGAGAGGTGAACGCTGTCAAAGACAACCCCTCGCCCGAACTACAATCAAGGCCGGTCTCCTTCTCAGGGGAAGACCTTGAAGGTGTTCGCTTGCCCCACTGCGATGCTCTCGTCATCAACCTCCACATGGCTAATTGTGAGGTCCGCAGGATCCTCGTCGACAACGGTAGCTCGGTGAATATTCTTTTTCTCGAAGCCTTCGAAAAACTCAGGTTACCCCGAGGAAAACTCAAGCCAGCTGGATACACCCTGCACGGGTTCTCAGGCGTCCCTGTCGTAATAGAAGGGATTGTTACCCTCGACGTTACTGCCGGGTCGACTCCTGTCAAGAGGACCGAATCCATGGACTTCATGATGGTCAACGTCAAGGCGGCCTACAACGCCATACTTGGCCGGCCTGGACTATGCTCCCTACAAGCGGTGCCTTCGGCTTACCATCTGAAGCTCAAGTTCCCCACCCCTCAAGGAGTCGGCATCGTCCGGGGCAGTCAAGAAGCAGCGCGATCATGCTACATGACCACCGTCGGTGGAGGCGTGTTCCCCCTCGACGCCGGACGAGCGTAGACTATGGCCCGGCTATATGTAAATCTTTTGTTTTTGGTGTAAACCCTCGTCTGTAAAGGGCTGCCTTAGCGGCCCTCCCTACCTTATACTAAAAATATGCCTTTTTATCCGAACCCCAAATGTCTCGATAATCTCAATACGAGTCCGGACCGAAGGTCCGTCCTAAGGCCCCACTTCGATCCCTCGCGGAACGAGGGAGCCAGACCTTGCCTCCGACACTTCGTACCGCATCGCTGGCCGGAGCAAGGAGGGAAAAGGATTCCTCTTTCATACCCCTTTATTTTTCGTTCCAAAGAGAAAAAATAAAACGAAAGAAAAAACAAAGACCGTTACAAGACCGCTCCACTCTTCTCAAATCAGGCAGATCAGGGCCCCCCCCCGGGGCCCAACGAGGGACAAAGAGTACTTCGACCAAGCAACTAGGGGCCCCCCCCCTCGCTGTGATATTCCTTAGCCTCAGCCCCAATCGACGGTCCAGCCACCGAACTCTGGGCGTCATCCGGTCGCGCCCACTGCAACAACAGCAACGCAGAGGGAACCCCCTCCGCCAGTCGACCCAAGGATGAAGAGAACGAGGCTCCCAGCATCGCCTTGTAACGAGGCATCTCCGTCTCCTCCTCCACAAAGACGTCGCGAGGTAGCCCCCCAGGGGAGGACCTCGGCTCCAAGGTACTTAGCCCGGCTCGTCTGATATCCGTCCCGCCGAGCTCCCGATCCCACATCACTCTTCTCAATCGGCGCGCCTCCGCACTCAAGACGGCGAACTTATTCCGATAAAAGTTACAAGCTTCATCAGTGTCCCGAGCCCCCCTTCGGTGGCGAGCCAGTGCGGCTTCCAGGACCTTAACCTTACTCCGGAGTCGTGCCACATAGAAACTACGGGAGTCTCCTGCAGGAAGGATAGCCGCGACCTACAAGATAACCAACCAACTCAACACACATTCTCAAGAAGATTCAGAAATGCTCGAGGTTAAACCAACCGGCCGGTCAAAAAACTTTTCTTGCCACTATAAATCCAAATGTTTCTTACAAAAAATGCGGTGGCCAGTCCGCGGGAGGCAAACACAATCGGGGGAGAGAAAAAGAAAGACGAAAATTACACAACTCATTGACCCACCTCCGCGCCGACGGACGGATCCACGGGAGCGTCGGCCGAGGGGTCGACGGCGGGCCCTGCTTCACCCGGAGTCTTCGACGTCCCCTCGATCTCCATATCATACTCAAAATTGGACAGATCGAGGGCCGGGAAGAAGTGCCTCACGTGACTGAGGGCCCTCTCATAGCTCTTGTCCTGGGCCGCGATCACCATCTGCTGGCCCTTGCGCAACACCTCCTCCGCCTCCTTGGTAAACTTCGTCTTCAGGGAGGCCACCTTCTTCTCCCACTCCACATCCTTGGCCTTGAGCTGGAGCTCCAGCTGCTGCTCTCTCTTATGCGAACCCTCGAGTTCGATTCGCATCTCCTTCATCTCCAGCTCGCTCTTTTCCGCTCGAGCTCGCTCTTGAGCCAGGGACGCCTCGTACAGGTTCTTGATGTTGGCCCCCTGTATACAGGCCTACAACCAACGACAGACAAAGATGAGACCTCGGCACGTAAATCAACAAAGAGGGACAGAGTCGACAGACTTACCTGCACAGTGGCCTGTGCCAGGCGGGCGAACGCCGCCTCTACGGGCTCGCCCTCCATCGCCTTGCGATCGCAAGGGGTCGCCAGCTTTTCCACCACTTCGACGGCTTGGGCCTCCTCTGTCAGGCGGTCCCCCATCAGAACCGACCAGTCAGGAGCCCACCGCTGCCGCAACAGCTCCACCACCGGATCCTCTTCCTCGGCCTCGACCCAGGGACCTTTCCCCTTGTCGAGAACAGAGGCCCCTGCTCGGCCCAGACCCTTCGAAGAAGCCACGCCCTTGCTCGCCTCAGAGCGACCCCTCTTGGTCCTCGGCTCGAGTTGAACTTCCGAGATAACAAGGGGCAGCTCCCTCGACCTCTTCGCCGCCTCCGCCTTCTTCTTCTCGGCGTTTTCCTTCTTCATGGCCAGCCGCCTTGCCTGGATCGATGCCTCATCCATACCTGCAGAAAAAACCATTAAGAGCAATGAGCAAGAAAGCAAGAAAGGACCCAGAGGAAAGGAACAACTACATACGCATAACAGCTGGGCTCAGTCCAGCGCTCGCCAGAGCGGTCTCCGTCACCTCCGTCCAATCAATGCTAGGTGACTGGCGGAGGCGCTCGACAAACCCCCATTCATCTGCCGACAGATCCCCCTGCCTCGGCGGTGGGTGGCTCGGCTTGGAGTGGTTCCATCGAGTAGGAATGTCCCATGGCTCTTCACTCCGGATCACCAAATACTTCTCCTTCCATCCCTTGATGGAATCGGGGTGGTGGCGAACGACCTTCCCCCCGCTCCGGGGAGAGATATAGTATACACCCTCGGCCGACGGATTGACCATCAACATTGCACGGAACACGTTCAACCGCAGGGGTACTTGCTGCTCCTCGCACATCAGCATAAAGCAGATGATCTGCTTCCAAGAGTTCGGCCCGTACTGCATGGGCGCCAAGGAGGCCCAGTTCAACACGTCCCTAATGAACGGGTGGACCGGCAACCTCAGGCCAGAGATAAAAGCGTCCACCGGGAAGACACAGTACCAAGCTGATAAGGGATCGGTGGGACGCAGAGTAGGGCTCGGCATCAGCAGTTCGTGACCAGGCCCTATATGATACGCCAGCTGCAGAACCTCCAAATCCCCGTCCTCCAAAACGGTCGAGATCGCGTCCATCATCACCCTCCCCCGGCTCGGCGAAGAGGGTTGCACTCCGAAGAGCTCCTGGTCAGAAAGATCGTCGGGATACTGACGGAAATGCTTCGGCTGGACGGGCGAGCCAGTCATCAAATTACGGAAAACAGGCGCCTTGCTCGAACCGCCGGTCCTCGACCCCGGTTTTCCTGGGGCCCTCTTCTCCTTCTTAACTCGCTCCGACGGTCCTCGACCCTGAGCGGTGGATCTCCTCACTGTATTGCCCTCGCCACTCTCCTCATCGGAAGACAGCTCCAGCACGCGAATGCCGTCCGAACCCTCGACGGTTCCCTCCGACCCACTACTCTCCACCACAAAGGGACGTCGAGTACGCGACACCCTCGACTTGTGTATCGCTTCCCCCTCACCTACGGGGCCCTCCAAAGAAACCGAGCCAGTATGGCCCACAACGGGCACCGATCCCTCCTCGAACACGGGCTCTTCCCACGACGTCGACGGAGAGTCAGGCTTTACTTCCCCCCTGGACGACGACGCCGACGAACCGGACTGAGCCCTATCCATCTGCGCCTAAAGATAAAACAAACTTACCAAACTAACCTGGGACCGCTTCGGAAAGGCGAACCGAGTACGGCAAACTACAAGAGCAATCGCTGAAGGGGTGGGAGATTTTTTGAAGAAAGAAGCAGCAAGATTGTAGTGGGCGAAAGGGAAAAAAGGGGGAATACTTATATAAGGGAAGAACGGCTCCTCGACTTCCGCGATTACTGTTCACTGATTGACGCACAACTGCCGCCTGGAAAATCGCGCCACGTTCTCGAAACCTGTGCAGGGGACGTCATCAGACGCCAGACTGACGGCCTAACTCTGGGGTCGGGTCGGGTGGGATACACGACGGAGAAAACATTTTTTTTTTAAGTTTAAGGCACCGTCATATGACAGACGCCCCGGGCTCCAGCGTCCGACTAGTTCCCCTCTCACCCTCGAGCAGCCCGGGACTTACAGCCTCGGCAGCCGAAACCCCGAACTGTTCGAGGGTGGAACAGAAACCGCCATCGCCTACAGCCCTATCGAGACGGACTGACCGACCCCCGACGGGAGGTGGCCCCCCCATCCGAGGCCCTTCAGCCCCAAGGCCGGTATACGGTGGGTGCGTCTTTTCGTCTGGATCTCCCCCGGGCCAAACCTCCATGACAGGGCAGTCTGACCCGAGAAGGGATCCAGACGGCAAAACCACCACTAAACCGAAGCTCCTCTTCCCACAGCACGGATTTCGGCCGTCACCCCTCTCGCCCTGATCTCCCGTAGACCTGGCCACCATATCAAGGTCCCTCAGATCCAAGAGAAGATCAGGGCGGCAGAGTAACCACCTCTCCGACGCTGCTAGGGTCGAAAATATTAGCCAAAGACAGGCGTCCGCCGAAGCAGACACCTCTGAGAGCCAATGGGCCACCCCTGTTTTGATCATACCTACCATGGAGGGGGGAGGTATTTATAACCTCCCCCAGGGACTAACCGTGGAGGCGCAGGGAAGGTCAATCAACGGAAAACCATGCACCATCTACATTTATTAGGCGGCGCCATTAAATGCCCCTAGGAAATTGGACCATCACACCATTCTCGGAGAGCCTTCAATACATCACATGAATGGTAGGATATCCCCGCTCAGTCACTCTGAGGCGCCAACCGGTCGCCATCCCCCTTGATTAGCCCGAAATCCCTCGGCCAGCTCGGGGTCGGGTCTAGCACCAGGGCAGTCTTCTCAGGAAGGCTTCACGGCTCGCCATCGCCCTTGCCTTCCCGTAATCCCTCGCCAAGCTCGAGGTCAGGTCTGGCACCAGGGAGGTCTTCTCAGGGAGGCCAACGGCTCGCCACCCCCCTTGTTGGTCCATAATCCCTCGATCAGCTCGAGGCCGGGTCCAGTACCAGGGGAGTCTTCTCAGGAAGGCTTCACGGCTCGCCATCGCCCTTGCCTTCCAGTAATCCCTCGCCAAGCTCGAGGTCAGGTCTGGCACCAGGGAGGTCTTCTCAGGAAGGCCAACGGCTCGCCACCCCCCTTGTTGGCCCATAATCCCTCGATCAGCTCGAGGCCGGGTCCAGTACCAGGGGAGTCTTCTCAGGAAGGCTTCACGGCTCGCCATCGCCCTTGCCTTCCAGTAATCCCTCGCCAAGCTCGAGGTCAGGTCTGGCACCAGGGAGGTCTTCTCAGGAAGGCCAACGGCTCGCCACCCCCCTTGTTGGCCCATAATCCCTCGATCAGCTCGAGGTCGGGTCCAGTACCAGGGGAGTCTTCTCAGGAAGGCTTCACGGCTCGCCATCGCCCTTGCCTTCCAGTAATCCCTCGCCAAGCTCGAGGTCAGGTCTGGCACCAGGGAGGTCTTCTCAGGAAGGCCAACGGCTCGCCACCCCCCTTGTTGGCCCATAAATCCCTCTATCAGCTCGAGGTCGGGTCCGGCACCAGGGGAGTCTTCTCAGGAAGGCTTCACGGCTCGCCATCGCCCTTGCCTTCCAGTAATCCCTCGCCAAGCTCGAGGTCAGGTCTGGCACCAGGGAGGTCTTCTCAGGAAGGCCAACGGCTCGCCACCCCCCTTGTTGGCCCATAATCCCTCGACCGGCTCGGGGTCGGGTCTGGCACCAGGGTACTCTTCTCACGAAGATCCAATGACTCACCATCCCATTTTCTACAACCATGAGCACTCCTCCACGGCTAGCTCCCGCACCCCCTGCAGGAGTGGGGGGCTTGTGTGACAGTGTAAAAATGGCCTGAGGCCCATCCAAGGCCCAATACAATTCCTACTCAGAAAAGCAAGAATACCGACCTGGTTCGGCTCCGGACCCCTTCAGGGTCGGCGCCGAACCTCGTGTTTGCCCCCACAGCGCCGGCTTCCTCGTACTGACGAGCCTCAGTATCCCCCGGAGTCCGATCCGGAGCAGTCCCTCATGCCGTCCCCCCTCTCTGGCGGGGCGGAGGGATGACCTGGCGCAGCCTAGGCCCTCCGATTCCCCCAGAGGCACAGAGGACTCACGATGGGCCACGTCAGCTCCAAATACCGCCAAGGGTTTCGCCACGTCAGCCCTATACCACTCCCGGTATCACAGCAACCGCCCTAAACCCCCTGGGCCTTCTGCCACGTCAGGCCCATGGGCTTTCGGATCCAAACCCGGCCCCCAAGCGGAACCAAACCCGGTTGGGATTTTCTATAAATACTAGACCCTCACCCACCTTTTGAAGGTAATCAATCTTTTGCCACTTAAATATACCTAGTTATTGCTACTCTCTCACAGAGACTGACTAGAGCGTCGGAGGGTCCGCCACCGGGACAAACCCCGGTGTTTCAGGACCGTCTGCAGGTACACAAGACCTCGGATCCGACCCTTCCGATCCGAGCCCAACCTTCAACGCCTTTCCGAGCTCATCGTAGCCCCCAGAAGGTCAACCGAAGGTCGGCAGACGAGCGGCAATCTCCTTCAATACAAATTGAGTTCGAACTCACACCTGGTGCTTCCACACGCGCCTCAGAAATAAACAGCATCAGTAACAGAACTTGTAGAAGCGAGTTCCGATCCACGGTTTGGAAGATAGCACCGTGTCTTGCTCGCTTTCACTATTGGAAATGAGGGGAATGCGATACACGGATGCATATAGGAAACCATGGGTGACAACTCGCAACTACAAGTTGCTATGACTTGTGAGTGGCGAGACCGACCTACTCGCAAAATTATGGATTTTTCAAGCGGGTTCTCTATTGAAAACTCCCTCAAAACATAACAAAATTCACGAGTAAACCGCACAATCGACGGTAAAAAAAAATCAACTTTGTGATTGGGTCGGGCTCCCCGCACACAAGGCAACGCAACTTGTACAAGTGAGTTCCGACCAACGGTTTGCAAGATACGGCCGTGCATCGCATTCATTCATGAAAAATGCCAACAATGCGATACATTGACATAGGCCCCAAACCGGAGGTCTGAACTCTCAACTACAAGTACCGTTTGGTACCGAGCGGTAAGCCTAATGTGCTCGCAAAATTTCTTTTTTTTTTTTTTTTGGATCTCATTTCGTACTTAAAAGTACCCTCGACAGAAATCAAACATTAATTGAGGTTGTTGTTTGATATATGGTACAAATCCGCACAAACGAGATCAAAAAATTCCGAAAATTTGGGAGTAGGACGAACGCAAAACACATGAGCCAACAAAATTTGTAGAGGTGAGTTTCGACTCACGGTTTGCAAAATACGCCAATGTATCGCTTTCACTCACGAGAAATACTCGAAAGCGATACATGGCCGTACACTTCAAACCGTGAATCTAAACACACTTCTACAAGTTGCGTTGGCTTGCGCGTGGCGAGCCCGACGTACTTACAAAGTTGCATTTTTTTTCCTCTTTGTAAGCTATTACTAACATCGAACAACGACCAACAACAACCACTACTACATCTACATCTCCAATAAAATTAGAATTACCTACTCTATAAATACTTACGCATAATATAGAAATTGTACACTCAAACATTGGAGAAAAAATTCCAATCAATTAACCTAGTTAGATCTACTCAAGTAGGAACAAATTAATACCCTTCACAATGAGGGTGTTCGGAAAGGAGATATGGGAGGCCCTTGCGCGCTGCTGTAGAGAAAAGAAGGGGAGTAGGGTTTGGCTAATTTCTTTAGGATTAGGATTTTAGGGTTGGGGAGATTTCGTATGGGTTAGGGTTTTTTCCTAACTGGGATCTTCAAAGGAAGAGGACAAGAGTGTGAGAATAGGGAGAGATTCAGTGAGAAGCAACGAGCAAGAGAGAGCTAGGGTTTTCAGAACGATAGAGAGAGAGCTAGGGTTTGGGAAAATGGGTTTCTCGAGCTCCACTAGCGAGAGAGAAAGTTGTAAGGGAGATGGCGATCTGAGTATGTACAAGTGTTTGGAAAAATACTTGTACATACTTAGGCCGTTGTTGGGAACAACGGCCTAGGTTGAAATTTTTGTTCAAAAAAAAACAACCTCAAACAACGGCCTAAGTACAATTTTCTTCAAAAAAAAACTTCAAATAACTTAGGGAACAATAGCCTAAGTATAGGTAACTGAGAAAAAAAAACTTCACGCCAAAATAACGCTAAGTGTGAAACATTTTTTGGCGTGAATTTCCGAAATTGCCCCTCCGCTTTTAGAGCCGTTAGTGGGAGACGTTAACGGGTTTCGATCTGATCCACTCATCATCTTGATGAGCAATCGGACGGCCAAGATGGTCGTTTTCCAACCCGGTTGAAAACAAACCCGTTTTCAACCGAGCATTTGCCTATATATATATATATATATATATATATATATATATATATATGAATTACAAAACAAATTAGGAATTCAAAAATCCTAATTCATTGGAGAATTCTTACCAGCGGTGTCATCACCCATGGCAGACCAGCGAGCGTCGACGGCGAGGATTTGGGCGGGTTAGCGAACGACAACAGCTGAGATTTGGGGGGAGGAGGGTTAGCGGGATTTTGAGGAGGTGGAGTTGGGAGAGGAATGTTTTTTTTTATTTTTCGCATTTGTTTTTTTATTTTATTTTGTTAAGTAAAAAAATATGGTGTGCAGTGTTAAGGTAGGTGTGATTTCCTACTTTTGCTTGAAATGGAGAAAGGAGAGAGGGGTAGGCTATTAGCTTAAGATATAGTAATATATATATATATATATATATATATATATATATATATATATATATATATATATATATATATATATATATATATATAATAAATAGGGGGGATTTTTTCCTAACTGACCCATTTTTGAAACTAATTTTCAAGATAGACCAATTTCAAAACTAATTTTGAGGATAGACCAGTCCTCATAGGCCGTAGTTATGAACTGTGCTGCCTGTTAGATTGTAAGGCCACAGTTCCTAACTGCGGCCTCTTCAAAAATGTGTTTTTCGAGGCTACAGGTCCGAACTGTGGCCTTAGTTCATTTCATATTTGGACTAGAGAGCCTTCGAGACTTGGATAATTTTTTCTAAGTAAAAATGTGTTAAATATGGTCTAAACATAACAGAGGCTACATATGGGAACTGTGGCCTATATTTAACAAATTTTAAGGCTAAATTTTTTTTTAAAACCCACTGAACTTTGGGCCATTTAAAAAAACCGCACAAAAGTTTAGATAAACACACACTAACAGAGTTAGGGTAAGGGTTAGGGTTAGGGTTAGTTAAGGGGAGTTTATTTAAATATGTGATTAGTTAAGTGATATTTTTTTAAACACAAATGAAAGAAGAATATGATTTTTTTAAACTTAGCCTAACGGAAACCTAACTCCGTTAAAGTGAGTTTTTTAAACTATAGTTTTGTGCGGGTTTCTTTATTTAAAAAAACATAGTGTGGTTTTTTTAAAATGGACCAAAGTTCAGTGGGGTTTTTTAAAATATAGTCTTTTAACTTAGAAAATTTTGTCTAAATCTCGAAGTCTTCCAACTCAAATATGAAATGAACTAAGGGAACTGCAACCTTCTGCGACCTCACAATCGATCAGGCCGCAGTTCGCAATTATGGCCTACGAGGATTGGTCTATCCTCGAAATCAATTTCGAAACGGGTCTATCTTGAAAATTAGTCTCAAAAAGTGGGTCAACTGGGAAAAAAGTTTTCAAGGAGGAAGAGATCTACAGGTCATGATAAATAGCTTGCACTCCTTTCCGTTTCCTAGGGCTAAGAGCTTGTTTGTGTTATCTCAAATAAAAGAGACTAATAGGATGCACTACAGATATATGTTTGCTTTGAAACATCAGTTTATTTTACAATCATCTTCAACAGATGCACTACAATATTCCACTTCGATGTGCCATATTATATATATATCTTAGACTAATAGGATAGAGAGTCTACCCGTTTTTTTCTCTATTTTGAAATAGAGAAACGAGAGAAAAAATCGAAATTCCTATTTAACTAACACGCACGCTATGCATAATTTTATTTCAAAAATTAAAACAAAATAAAAACCTCAATCTTTCAAACACAGACTCTTCTCCTCTCACTTTCTCAATCTCACAAAATCTCACGTATCTTCCCAAACCCACCCCATACCCTAGCTTAGATTTAGACTTTTAAGCAAATACAATTTATAATTTTTTCAAATAATTTTCTTAGTCTATCATCTTTAGCTTAACATGTGCTATAATGTATAACATATTTACTGAATATTAATGATATTGTAATATACCTGTTAACATAAATTAATTAAATTTGCGATATCTTTTCATTGCATGCATTTTTTAGCTTTAGTAATTTTCAATTGGATAACATGATTTGGCAATGATTTTCTAAACCATCTGTTTATGAGAATGATAATAAAGATTTCAGTAATTACAATAGGGATGATATTCATACGGTTATTTCAATTCTCTCACTTTTTGGACTGCTATATAATTTTATGTGCCTCTCAAAACTGATGGAGGCTATGCAATTTGTACATGTGATGTAGGCTATGCAATTTGTACATGGTAACACTAGCATAACAGTATAAAGTTTTGAGGAGTCACAGGAGAGGAAATAGTTCTATCACCAAGAGTAAAGACACTTTTGCACTCGAAACTAGCATGATCTCGGAGCAAAATCTTGAATCTATACCCCACTTCAGTTCCTAATACTGATACATAATAAGTAAAATACATCTTCGGTTGACAAAAATTTTCCCCATATGGGGAAAATACAACATGAGTAGGATTTTAGACTGATACCTACACCGGATGCACTTTCAACATTGGATACATTACACAAAATAAAAAAAAAATCATCTATTTTTTCTTTACAAAGTAAGAAATCCCTTAGGCGAAACCCTAACCCAAGAATGTACTTCAAAATCATATTCGACAACTTTTACAGTGAACTCCAGACATATGCCGTTCCATATAAATCTATCCTACGTCATGAATTCCTATCCTACGTCATGAATTCATATTTGCTACTATCGTTCAAAAGGTTCTCGAGTATTTTTTAATCTCGTATAGGATAGATGATATGGAAACGAGATCTTTGTTTAGTGCAGAACCACCTGGAATCCCCTTCAACCAATCAGAGAGCCGGGTATAATACAGAAGCATCTGGGTCAATGCTGATTTTAGAATGTCCATCCCACTTAAGAAATTACTGAAAGAAGTAATGATATCTTTATGCATCAGCTCTATTGCACCCTTCCACCTGCCTGCAAAGTCCTTGACGAGGGGTTCGGCGTCTGAAACAGCGGGCCTCTCTGTGCTGCCACTCATGTCTTCGGCTGTAATATATTTTGATATAGTTAAAAAGAGAGCAAGGAAGAATAAATTAAATCATCCCTCCAAAATATAGAATGTAACTGAAACAATAAGTAATGATAATTTAAACTTACAAGTACGTGTCTTGACAAATTTTATCAGATCACTAAAATGCTCCAGAAGAAGTTCTTCCTGTATTATATAACAAGATAACTAAGATTACTAAAAGACAATAAAATTTGGCTAACGTAAAAAGCTACAAGAACATTCTTTTATATGATTATCATGTTCTATATGATTCAAGATTTAAGGAAACCTGCAATATATATATATATATATATATATATATATATATATATATATATATATATATATATATATATATATATATATAAGCAATGCTCCATTGCAAACGAAAATGTTGTGAAAACGCGTGAAAACCCGGCCTAGGTTATAAACATAAGCCGTTGTTGTATATATATATGAGCAATGCTCCATTGCAAACACAAATGTTGTGAAAACACGTGAAAACCACCTAAGCCGTTGTTCCCAATAACGGCCTAGGTTATAAACATAAGCCGTTGTTGGATTCCAACAACGGCTTATGTTATAACCTAGGCCGCTGTTGGGAACAATGGCCTAATATAACCAACAACGGCCTGGGTGGTTTGGAATGGAGCATTGCCCTATATATATAAGGGTTAAAGAAACCTAAGAAATGTAAGAACTATCAAATTATGTTGTACAATCGATTTGGTTATACGATTATGAAATGAGAACACTTCCAACATATCAATCAAAAAACTACAGAATTTTTTTTTTTGCTTTAGTTAGCAATTACTTTTTGGTTTAACTAAATAGAAATTAAGAATGCTATCAAAATTAAAGTTGTATCTTTAATTTATAATGATTATGTAGAAAACTAACAAAGGCACGACTACTTATACGAGAACAGGATCTATCATTTGAAATATACATATGGTTTTGTTAGAAATATAAAAATTATGATCATTTTTATCACTAACAAGATGAATCTGAATTACATCAAAGATACACTTTTTATGCAAGCCCACAAATAAAATCAAGTACTTAAATTTTGTGAAAATTCAAATATCAGCAAGAAAATAGTATTGGCAACTTATAATTGTTTGTTTGTCTTGATAATTTATGAAAATGACAAAGGTTGACTGCACGTTACTTTCACATGATAAATACACATAGGACATGTTTACTAAAAACGAGAAAGAAAAAAAAAAGACAGAGAAAAAAGCTACATGAGAAGGATGTCAACATCCAATAAGAAAATGCCCACAGAAACTTAAATGTAAGAAGTCTAGAAGAAGGTTTGGCTAATGTAGAATGAGATAGAGAAGCTCATACGAGAAATCCCAGAAGATGCTGCAAAATTTATCCTGAAAGTTAAATCTACATAGGCCCAAATCTCCCTTAAAAAAACACTCCATCCTATTCATAAAAATAATGTTGGAACTTTCTTTAGAAATGCTATTGAAACTAGAAACACAAAAGAGAAAAATATTATACTGTTTTTCTCTTAAGATATACAATTCACTGCCTAGTGCTTAACCCCTGATAGGATGATTTGGTCCAGTTTGCCAGCAAATTAGACTACTAGTTCCAGTTTCAACTAGCTTCTCCTTCTTGTGATAATACAATACCAATGAAATACATTCTTCTTTCTCTTTCATTCATTAACCATGATAATTTAAGTAACAAGAAATGTAGACACGTGCTGTGTGGTTCTTTCTTCATACCTAAATCTTGCTGCCAACCCCATACATATATTGAGAATTAAAGGATATCCCTTAAATGTTCGTGGTGGAAGAGCCACCACATTTAAATTTTAAATATTATGCATCAAGGCATGAAGAAAGAGGACCATAAACTTATAAAATGTTAAACAATGCAACAGTAAAAAGCTATCTAGTTATACAGCAGTATATAAAACAGAAATCATAAACCAAATTTGTGGACTATTATTATCCTTTAAGCACTAGCACATATTACTGGAAAATATACTACTCTATATCTAGTAATTGTCCACAATACTCACCACAAAAATAGAGATGTTGCTCTTTAGCAGGTCCTCAAAGTGTGTTTGCATTTTTCCACCTTCTGCACCAGCTTCCTGAAAAAGAAAACCTTGCCATATTATAACTACACGATGTATTGCAAATTATAAATCAACGCAATACATAAATTTCGAAGTATTTACTATTTGAAGTATTTTTTTTGGAGAAAAATAAATAACAGAAAGTGGATAAATGTTTCTTAAGGCAGCTTTGAATGCAGAAACATATGAAAGAAAGGGTAGTCAAATAATCACTATTTTCTATCTCTTGGAGATTATGGATATATTTTATTTGTGGCGTGTGGGTTGGCATCTGCCCACCTTGTACCCCACTTAACTCTGCCCATGATCATAAGATAATAATAATGCTCTCACCTTCAATATAGCAATAATCATATCATAGTTGTTAATTAGGAACACTGTTTGTGACTTCGGCTTTGTGAATGTCTTGGCCAGCTTAACGAGCAAGTCATCGACAGCCATCCGCAACCGTTCCAGGTTCAAATCAAGCTAAAGCAAAGAAAGAAATAAATAAATAAAACATTTCCACAGAATTTGATGATTTGGAGATGTCATACAATGATGGTCTAGAAGTGCTATTAAAGAAACATGAATTTACCCTGTATTTGATAAATACAGGGTTAGGGTTTCAGTTAGAGAGAGAGAGAGAGAGATCGAGAGCTAAAAAGAATCTTAATAGACAGATTACTCATCCCTCATAATTTCATTAATAATATCATTCCCTTTTGCACTAAATTCCGGAACACAGCCATATACTACTTAATATCAAGGAAAGGAATTTACAAATATTAACAGTAATGAAACAGTTATATAAGAATAGATATCCCACTAACCTGACCATCTCCATATTCAACATTGAGGTGAATAAGAGAAGCAGTGAATTCTGCACAACGCCTCATTACGTAGTGAGGATGAACATCATTTTCCCAAAGTGTCTTCACATCAGCATTACGCAAACTGTTGAGATGCATGTCGAATATCATCTTGAAACGAGGCCACAAAGAAATATTGACCTGCCCAAACAAAATGAAATTTTGATTAAGACACAAAAACATGTTTCCCAGAAATAAGATGCAGAGACAATAGCCAGTTCCAAGACACCCCAACAAAAATTAACGTTGCGTGTTCTATGATTCCAGTTACTAGATTCAGGTTACAATTATTATGAGGATGTAGATTAAAAGCTATTTCTTTCAGCATCGTTAACAAATAATAGCTCAACAATATTTTTAGATAGAATAGCATGACCCGATACAATAAATTATACTTTGTGTGCACTTATAATGTTACAGTTACAATCTAAGTGACCTATTTGCACAATTCAAATGTGGATATATAAATCAATGAGAGATAGATATTCTTTTGCAACATGAGAGCCATTGTTACTTAAATTGGGCCATAAAAACTAAAAGGTAAGGGTGTTTCCTTGAGTCTCAGAAGCCCTGTCATCATCTTATGCACCATAAATTTATACATGAATTTCTCTCCTTCGATCTCGAAAACAACATATACACTAACATCAATATCTAGTCTCCAAATCTATCTGACATATTACAGCAGATTTACAAAATGCTGCAATTTCCATGATTTCCGTAAAAAAAAGGATTATATGAGAGAGAGAGAGAGAGAGAGAGAGAGAGAGATGTCGGGAAAAGAATTTAGAAATTATTATTATTATTATAAGAATACGTAAAAGGTCTATGAATACAAGAAATAATACATCTTCATAATTATAGATTATTTGCAAACTAAAAAATAGTAATAACATTGAAATCTAGTATGCATGGGTGAAGAGTCTAGCATATATGACAATGAGGTACATAACACAGATGGTTACATTCAACCCTCAAGTTAATTGGGATAGGTTGTGGGTCACAAATTGGGACAAAAACCGAACCATATATGTATTATGTGCCAATATGTGCCTTGCATATTATTTATGCAGGAGTCAAATAATCAGTACCTCATTTATAAGGGAAGTTTCTTCAATATCAAAGTGGGAAACCACAAAATACATTTACCACCACATATGCAGAGAATAAAACCTTGTTTTATTTAATGCTACATTAAAAGCATTACACCGCTTTCTTGGTTTAGACTGTTACCATTTCCCTCACCGCTACTACAGGAATTACTTTTGCTTTCTTTTCCTGACCACAATTTTTAGCTCCATTTATACTTTTCTAAAGAATTCACTTATTGCTATAGTACTCGTTGAAAACTTCAATGATAATCAATTCATCGAATTCATATGTGGAAACACTTTTGCCCAGTACATGACTGGAGTTCATCGATTATGTCAACATCATGCCTTCCAAGGTGATAATTTGCTCTCATGGTTCTCAATCTTGACTAGGCTACCATTACTTAGGTCATCACAAGATAAGAAATGACCCCTCATGCTCTTCATGCAAATGGTTATATTTTACAGAAATACTAATTCTTTCATCTTATTTTTATTTTTACAGTTGCCGTCATCTAGATTATATTGTAACATGATTTTCATGCATAGTTGCATCGCTCAACACCTTCTTTTGTCCATCATTTCTTCTATAAAAGTACCATCCTGTATGCCTGAAGGGTTGCAACAGAATTAACAGAAAAATAAACTGCAGAAGCAGATAGAAGATGTAAGTGATATAATATGAGGAAAATGAAAGGATAAATGGATAAAAGCTCATAATGGACTTTCCATAACATAAACGGGTTGATGCTTATATATTGTGTTCTATAAGAAAACACCAATAACTAGTAACAGATATATGGCCAGATGCTTATATATTATGTTCCACTTATGTCTTAAAAGTAATGAAATTAACAAGAAAGGGTACATTTGAACTAAGAAGTACAGGTTAAGAATTTCTATTAATCATAGAGTTTTGCATTCCATATTCTTCCATGTGCAAGTATACAATATGCCGTTTTCTCTCGAAAATTCAACTTTTTGGCAGGCTAATGCCTCTAGCCACCCATTAACACAATCTATATGTAGTTTATATTATTTGAATGTTAATTAACTAGTACTTCACCATAAATCATCTTAAAGTATGAAACATCATACGAAAATCGTCATAAACAAGAATGTGAATTTCAGCGAGTATTTACTTTGGTGATGCATGTTCTTACAGAAGCAATACTGACAAAATGACTGCAAATTAAATTAAACCACTAACAACAGGAAACAACATAAAATATAGCACAGGGCCACAGATTATAAATTTTTCAAAGTCATTCAGATCAAACCTTGTCTAAGTATGAATCCAGACATGGTATCCTCCTCTTGAACATGGTCAGCTGCAAAAGGAAAATATATCAAACAAAATAATTCATAATGGTAATTTTAATAGTTCAATAAGCAGGAATGAGAAGCAACATAGAAAGGAATTGCTGGTCCAATTTAGTCATACATTTATTTATTTATTTATTTATTTATTTTATTATTGTTCTTCTGTGCCTTCATTTGGGGCTACTATGGTTGATATTTCAATCAATGCACTGATACTGCTCTGGTAGTATGTTCCCAGAATGAAAGGAATCGAGAGAAGAGGAGAAACAAGAGGGATAATATCACATAGAGCATTTGCTGACAAGTCACGACCAACTAAATTTTCTAGTAACTTGAAAGTGATTTTATTCACTATATCCCTATATATAAGGCAGTACAATATAAGATCTAAAAGAAATTTTGCAATATCAACAGGCAACATGATAATATTACAAAAACTTCAAATGTAACCAAGTTTTGAAAGACTGGCCTAATGCGACTCCTAATTAAATTTTTTAAAATATCATCGTCAACCATTAAAGATAATTCAAATTCTAACAAATCTTTACTAATATCATAGATTCATAGGATATATATCTAATATTCACTTCCCACTATATTGGGGAAGGGATCCTGTTCCACACCAATCAGTTCTATTTCCACTCAAGTAAAGGAGCTTGTTAAATAAATATGACTAGGTAAACTGCTTAAGGCAACATTATCTTTAACCACTTCTCCAATTTGACCTAGGTTATATGAAAATTTTGGATCCCATTCTTGAGGGAAAGTTATAGTGGAAGAGGGAAAACATAAAAGTTAAGAAGATTATAACAATCATATGAACTACAAACCTACAACTTCCAATCTCTGTTAAGAACAACAAAATTTAACTCCTACTAGCCAATCGATAATTAGTTAGAATGTGAAAAGGTCATACCTGATGCTGGTGAATTATACGAATCATAAGCATTATGCCGATTGCATCATAACAATTTGGAAGTACTGTGTTAAAATGCTCATCAATTACTGTAAATGGCCCTGAAAGTAATAAAAGGCACGTCAGCATTTCTGTTCCTAATTCTGCAAAGAACTGTATCTTACCAGGATTATCACTTCATTAGTAATTGGTAGCTACTTTCATGATTAATAAATGTGATTCGTAAAAAAAACCATAAACTTTCAATTTTCAGTTACAAGTATGTATGTATGTATATATATATATATATATATATATATATATATATATATAGGGGATTGATCCCCTAAGAACTGATCTTACAGCTTAGTTTGAGTTTGAGATCCTCTTCGTGCAGAGATCTGAAGGCCATCCGATTGAATCGGCACGCATAAGGAGGCAGGAAAAAAAACCAAAAAAAAAAAACTCAAAAAAACCTGGTTTAAGCCCAAACCTAATCTCTACTTATGTTTATGATGGGTGCGAATCGTTGAGCGATCAAACCACAAATTTTGGGGAGATCGGACAACTGCAGAAGAAGCGATCGGGTTTTCTTGCAAGTGAATTGAACCTTGGGTTATTTCTAGTTTTTTCCCCCACTTAGATTAAGTGAAGGATTGTGACCCTTTCGATCTGATAAATCTTAGATCTGACGGCTCCTAATAGCTGGCGGGTATTGAATCCTAAATTAAGCTATATGATCAGTTCTTAGGGGATCACTCCCCTATATATATATATATATATATTCTCAAGAGGGGTCGAACCTCTCCTAAGGTGGGCGAGCTCACCATGGTGAGGTCATCCTATGAACAATCTAAACTATTCATCTTGTTCTAAATACTTAACATATTCTAATCATGTGAGATCAAGTCATTTGAACTCCATTTTCTCTTGCATCATATCATTAAGAGAATAAAGATATCAACCGTACAATTTCGTAACATTTTAGTTGCATGGGAAACGGATTTCAAAAGTCTCAATTCCACAATCTCAAACTAGATTAAGCATTTCCAACAAAATGAATGATTAGGACTGATCATAGGATGTCTCCATGAAGAAGGAGAGAGTTGGGATCTCCCGTCTTATCAAAAGCGATAGCACCAAACTCTCTTGAAGATTTCCAAATATACATATATAGTCCCCTTCCGTTGTGCACTAGCCTTCTTGTACACTCGCCCTTCGAACCTTCGTATCGACAATCCGAACTGTTCACATTAATCTACACAACTAAATTAGTCTAAATATGTAAAATCAAGTCATTTGAAAATCATTTACACATCCATCATGTCATTATAAAAAAACCAATATTCAGCCATACAATTTTGTAACACTCCAAACTATGGGCAAATAAATTTCAAATGACTTAATTTAACATATTTAGACTAATTTAGACGTGTAGATCAATGTGAACAGTTCGGATCGTCGATACGAAGGTCTGAAGGGCAAGTGCACAACAGAAGGGGACTCTCTCTCTCTCTCTCTCTCTCTCTCTCTCTCTCTCTCTCTCTCTCTCTCTATATATATATATATATATATATATATATATATATATTCAGCCATACAATATAGAGAGAGAGCGCAATGCTCCATTGCAAACCACTGAAGCCGTTGTTCGGAACAACAGCTTCGTTTATTTTGAACCTAAGCCATTGTTCGGAACAACGGTTTAAGTTATATTCGCAACAACGGCTTTAGTGGTTTGCATACCCGTTTGCAATGGAGCATTGCTCATATATATATATATATATATATATATATATATATATATATATATATATATATATATATATATATATGCGTGCATGTGTGTGCGTGTGAAGATATGGGAGGTCAAGTGGCATGGAGAAAATTTCCTCCAATGGCCCCCCCTAAAATCCAATCTCCAGAACCAAATCCAATCACCGCAACCAAAATTAATGAGCCACATCATTTAAGTAGATCTTCATACCATAAAACTTGGGTGATGTGAAATCATAAAGTTAACATGTTATGCCCATTCATCATGAGGTTGCAAAATAAACGGTTTTTCAGCAATAGAACAAATGTGACCACTTAATGCATGGGAAAATCATATTCAACTTGATAATATTTCATCCTCTTATGTTTTATAACATGTCGGAACACTTTGAGCGGTGTGGTCCGTAGATCATGCATTTGGGAGGAGGGGGTAGGATTTTTTTGGGTGCCATAGGAGAAATTCCTACTATTCCATAGGACATCCTGTTTCCTCATATATATTATACTCAACAGAGGTTTACTTTATTGAGTTGAAGCATCCAAATTCCAAAGTCCTAATTGCGTAGACATTATACAATATACTCCCTCCGTATCAAAATATAAGTCATTCCAGGTTTATACACGCCTATTAAGAAGAAAAAAAACTGGGATTGACAAAAAGTACTAACATTAGTAGTTTTGAAGCTCATAAATGAGCTATTAATTGTAAAATGTCCAATTTTCCCTCCTCTATAATTTTAGTACTATTCTTTTTATGATAAATTAAGGGTGAAATTGGAAATCTCATAAAATGTTATTTGATGGACATTTAAGAATGACAAGATATTTGTCTCGAAAACTTAAAGTGACTTATATTTTAAAATGGATGGAGTATAGAGTAACTAAAGGCTTAGGTAAAGAGTAACGATAAACAGACAGATTTTCAGCTCATCCAACCTCCACTCCACCATCACAAGGAGAATAAGAAGAGCTCTTTTTCTGTTCTAGGAGAATTTTGAAGGTTGCTCCATGATGTTTAATCAAAAAGGTTTCCAGCACACAAACTAGTTATGTAGGGTTTATCGAAATTCCCACTCTTCTTT